>JANCMA020341981.1:0-11687 GCA_024336925.2 Zoanthus solanderi | reverse complement strand
TATACATCATTATTGAGTCTCTGAGGGTCAGTAATTGTTTAACAGGAAGCCAGTTGAGTTTGTGGAGTAGTGGGGTGTCTTTAGAGGTCGGGGCGTTCGCTTTCGTCCAGAAGTGATAACTGAGACTGAAGTGATCTTCTCAGGGGGACGTATATAAGAGAGGGGAGTTTATTGGAGAGGCGCGTTTAATATAAATCTAAGTGGGTTGGGGAAGCGTTTATTGGATCGGTGCGTTTATTAGAATAAATAAGGTACACGACATGGATGTTGTTAAGAAAATTATTTCAAATTATTACAATTGATTCTCAAGCACTTGCACACATCAATAAAACGGCAATAGTCACTGGTTTGGTTTTTACAGAATTAACAATAGCTTGAAGTATTCTATTGTTAAATCATGTGAATGTTCTCTTTTTCATTAATAATAACAGACCTTACTCTCAGAGCAAGAAAGTTGTGTACAAACGTTTCTAATTAAATATGATATTCTTCTATAAAAACCAATATAGCTTTAAGCCTGGTTTCAATGATCGCAAACTATCTGCATCGGAAGATCGCAGAGTTCCAGACACAACAGACATCTGTTTCCTTTTATAATGTTTAAATAATCGCAGATATTCTGCCTTCAAAATTTTAGGCGCTAACTACTCGAATAATAAATAATAATATTGTGGCAGTAAAATATTAAGGTTTCAACTTGTCCACCGAGAATAAATTGGAAACATATATTCTGGGTTCGAAACTAACACAAAAAAATTTACCCAAACTCCAATTATTTTTCTAAATTAAGTTATTAAATATCACAGCCAAAACTTTGTCAATGTGATCCCGAATTAATCCGAGATATGTCGACTTATATGATAAAGCGTTTGAAGAAATAAAATAAGCAGTTTAAAAATCATTTTGTGGTTCACTCGCTTCATTTTCAATTTTCAATTGAGAATGTGCCATGTTTTTCAATTTTTGATATGTTAATTACTCGTGGTACCACGAGTCAACTTTTGGGTTCCATTTTTTTTTTTTCTTTTTTTTCATGTCGTGATTAGCGATTCGGTCCAGTGGCTGCCATATTTGGGATTTGTCCCCGGTCCCACGCGTACCACGAGTAAAGGCTTAATGAGTCTCTTGTTAAGTAAAATTTTGAAGCCGAATCAGGTGCACTGATCTGCTCTCTAATTCTCCCAAACATTCGGTTCGGTTTTCACCAGGCTATGAAAACACGGAGAAAATGTTTTATTTCTTAATTATTTAGTTATCAGTCAGGCAGCATATGGTTTTTATGTCCCTCATCGCTGTGCAAATATGCATGTTTACTTGTTTACTTGATTTTTTACTTGTTTACTAGATTTTTTTGGTTTTATATGTAATTGTAAAACAATGAACTACTAAACTTCGAGTTATTCTGACGAAGGCCGGTCTAATGCTCGAAATGTTAGCTTCATGCTTTACTTACAGCCAAACGTTTTCGAATTAAATAAATAACACAATGTTCTTTATATATCATATAGTTAATAATATTTACAGGACGCTAAAACACTCGTATTTTCCATGTTTTCACTAGTAAAGATAAGAAAATATTATATACTAAATTGTCCCGGATGTAAGCGCGTTCCAAAAACATTTCCCGCCAGTTTCAGCCTTGTCGCTTGTCTCTGCAAAAATATGGCGACGCCTATGGATTTCGTAGAAGTTTCAGGCGACGATTAGGTAAAATTTTCAGAAAAAAAAAAACATTTGCCTGTGGTTTTATGCAGTTTTAGTATTATGTTATTTAGTTATCTACGTCTTGTAAGATACATTGCTATGTTTGCACTGAAATATTGCTTTCACCATTCGAAAAGAATGGTGAAAAGAACAGTTTTACCGTTAAGCACTTTTGAGGAACAGTACTTCCTCGATTATCCGGCCGCTGTGGGCACCCGGTTTTCGTGGACAGGAGCTGATAATCAAAAATAATTAAAAAGGCCGGCTAATTTCAATCCAACGGAAACGTCACGGTTTTTTGGTCAGCCAAGTCAAAGGAAAAATGAAGGTTGTAGAAACCAGTCCAAACGAGGAAAACCATCTCGTTCCAAATTAAACGGCGTGGCAACTGCGCACGAACAATTGGCAACTTGTTTTTTTTTTCTAATTTATGTCGTGGTAAGCAAAGATTGAACAGTCAGGCGTGTGAAGTGGACTACAGGTATTCGTTATTTTGATGGGTAGTTTGGTGACGTTTTTCGTACAATTTGAACGGTTGTGGCCTGGCAGAAATGAAATTACAATCTTCATATCAGGGTGGATAATAATAATTTTTGAGCACTGCTACGGCTGGATGATCGAGGGACGGTTAATCGAGAGACGGATAATCGAGGAAGTACTGTATTTAAAAAACACTGTCACTTTGATTCTTACAAAAGGTCCCTGTAGAAAATGTCATCAATAAATTTGCTGGACAAGCCTTCTCAAGTTTTAAACTCAAATCTCTTTTATCTTTGTTCATTCGCAGACTAGCAGACTTTCAACCAATACAGAAAAAAGATTTAGGTCGGCTGTTGCCGCTTATGTAACCGAACACGGAAGTTTCAATGAATGTAACTATAAAAGTTATTTTTTATGGAATTTGGCTAAAATTTTACAATCTATTACGATATCATTTTAACATAGTGTACATAACTTATCATTGTCCATTGCGCCTTACAAATGTACATGGAATAATCGAAATTTATTTTGTTGGCAATATATTAGATAATTGCAAATATGCATACTACAATTTCAATAATTCGTATTTAAATAAAGACAACATTTTTCATTTTTAAAAAAAGTTCACATCTTACTTAAACACTTAAAGGAGTTCAGTTTTTGTAAAAATAGAATTAAATAGTTCAAACCTACCAGTTTTGAAATATAAACATCTTTACGGACTAGTTAGTTACTGATATATAACACTGAACAGCAAGGATTAAAAAACTTGCGGAATAGTTTGCCATAAAATGAGAACTACTTTTAAATGCGTTTGCGAAAAAACATGTGATTCGCTCAAAACGTCAGCTTTATGCCTTTTTTTGCCTCGATTAAACTTCTGAACTTAGAGTTGAAATCAGATGATGAAAATAACTTTTAAAAAAATATTTGTTTTTTACAGTCTTGCGCGTCTAACGGTGACCACCCCGCATAAGTTTTGTACAAGTTTTTAACAGGTTTCTGACAAGTTTGATGGCTGTTGATTTCCGAAGAGCTAATCACATACCCCGAAAATAGGCAAAGGTCGAAGGGCAGAAGAATGTTTTGGAATGATTTCTCATGCGAACTTGCCAAAAACCTGTCAAAAACTTGTATGAAACTTATGCGGGGTGGCCACGGTTGGGTGCGCCAGATTGTAATGTTTTGTTGACATACCTCCCAATTTAAATGCGTTTTCTGATTGCAGGACGCGTCACGTGCCTGGGTCAAAATTTACTAACTCCTTAGGGAATAAACGACTTGAACTTTCGACTCGCACGTGATCAAGTCCTGCAACTTTGAAACAGCGGCAAATTTGTATGCCAGCCGCGTCAAGCAAATAAGTTTACGCAGTCATGGCAGCTAAACGGTTTCAAACAAGAACTGAAGAAGAAATTGGACAGCTTCTACGCGACAAAATCTCGAAATCTACTAACGAAATTTTCAACGAAGTTTTAACATGTGATTTGAATTAACATTTATGATTTGTGACTTATTTTATATGCAAATTACTGGGATTTATAACATTTTGTGTATTGTTCTGTTTTGATTTGAGGGGAACATTGAGGGTCGAGGCGAAACAAAATGACTGTTTTCCTTAGGGCCATTCATTAAGTACTCATTATTCAACTTTGATAATATATACTCCTGTTGTAATATTAATTAACCGACGGTATCTAAGCGTCTTGCACATTGTTTACTAGTTTGAAATCGGTGAACTTTTGTTAACACTTAAAAATTGCTTCGTTACTATAGGTCCCATAGGTGATCCAGTTTGAAGTCGTTTCTCCAGCGTTAATCCCTTATACTCACGCTGTTCGGTCGTAAGTCTATTCGGCCACCCAATTACTCAATGCTTTTACCTCTAAAAAAATCGAGCATCCTTTTTCTCTCCGCTGGAGGAGTAGCGAAGTATTTCTGCTGCTCCTCGGAGTACCTGCATTTAGTTGGTACAATATCGCGAAAGGTTGAATCTTGCCAATGAAAGTTAAACTTTTCAAGTAGCTCTATTCTCCGTTCGTCCCCTTGTACCACATCCAGGGGATCTCTTCGAACCATATTTGGTACCTGAACATCTCTAAAGATTACAACTCCACGCATAGCAAACCAGCCACCGTAGAGGGGGTGGATGCTAACACCAAAGATTTTCCTACCCGGGTCCCACGGTTGGTTCTCGACATCCTTGCGCTGGTAAAAGTAAGCGGCACCAGCAACATGTGCAGCAGTCTGTACCAACACTTTTGGTCGCCTGCTTCTTGGATCAAGCTCAAAATCATGAATGGTGTCCACTTGGGAGCCTGAGAATTCTGACTTGACTTTCTCAAAGTAACGTGCCATACATTCATCTAACGGGTCACGGACACCAACGCAGTCTGTCTCCCTGATGAATGGTATGAAACCCAGCTCAAACATATTTGGGGTGCTGAGAATTATCAATACCAGCGTATCATCTGAATATTTGAGTCGGAAAGCATTGTGCACTTGCTCATTATACCAACCAATCTAAAAGAAATAACGACGTTAAACAATTTTTGAGGATATACTCTTAGTTTAAAGCGAACCTCCGATGTCCAACGATATTAACCTCAAATACGAGTTTTTTTTTAAACTTGTGTCTATATCAGCAGCTCAAATTTGATAATAGTTCATGCCAACAGACTTGTTTGATCATTAAATTTTTTGCGGACCGCCCGTTTGAAATGTGACGTGGTTGTGTTGCAGTGGCAGTCTCTATTCTTGATAGAAACAATAGCAATGAACGAGTAGGGGTCTGGCACTGCAACGCAACAAGTCACATTTCAAGATGGCGGTCTGCATGAAAACAAATCCCTTGGCGAATTACCAAATTTGAGCAGCTGATGTAGACAGAAGTTGAGGAAAACTCTTATTTGAGATTAATATTGTTGAACGACCGAGGCTCCCTTTAAGTAATTGTGAAAAAAAATAAATAAAAAAAAATAAAAAAGGCCCCGTCCATACAAATCCGGATATTTCTGAAACCGCATAATATTTATATTTTTATGCGAACTGGCCCTCCGTCCACAGGAATTCAATGAATCCGCTCACCGAAACCGCGTCTCTTTGAAACCGCTCTCCAGAGCGGATTTTTTTAAATACGCTGAGTGAACAGATTCGTATGGACACCCAAAAGTGGATATTTTCGAATACACTGACGTAATGAAGTGAGGTCCAGCCTGCTAAATCTGATGTCGGGCTCGATTTGTGTATGCCCATGAGCTAGTATTTAGTTGCAATAGATTCGGGCTTTCAACAGAGAAAAATTATATGTTGTCGAAAACAGTCCTTACGTTCATGATATTTTAATAGAAAATTACGAATTCACAATTAACAATTAGACCTCGAGGACGAATGGACTACGAGTCAATAGACCATAAGGCCGTAGGCCGAATGGGCTTTTCAAACTCGTAGTCCATGAGGCCGAGAGGTCTAATTGTTTTAGTATAAACCTGCTAACCGGTCAAAAAGGTTGTACAAATTAAAATATCGATGAAATCCTCTGGTGTTATAGCAAAACGGGGCTCATTACTATTATTACTGATCCTCCATCTTTTCTCTAATAGTAGGCTATCACAAATAGACCATTAATAGAGTAGCCAATCAGAATGCAGGATGCGTGTTAGACCGTTAGTAGGTTTATACTACTACTATATTAGACATCATGAATGTATGTTGGAGAACATCTATTATGTAATTTGACTACGGCAACACTCAATATCAATTTTTTTTTCTCGAAGATACTAGCTATATTACAAAGCTACACTAAAATTCGAGGTAAAATAAAGTTTGTATGTATGTATTGACGTTAGTTTATTTATTTATTATCAATTTAGTTTTAGTTTCTTGTTTTAGATTTGCTAAAGGAGGGCTATTATATATGTAAACTACTGAGTAATCAGTAATTTATGTAATCAGTAATTTATGTAATCAGTAATTTATGTAATCAGTAATCTATGTTACCCTAGTTAAATAAAGTGCTATTATTATTATTGTCATTATTACTATTTTTGTTTTCTTATTTTTTTCAACAGTAACAAAACTAAAGAGCATTTTAAAATTATTGCAATAGTCTGCAGCATCTAATGCCAGTTAAAAAACCTACCCTGCAAGTATAACCTGTAAGCTAGAGGAGAAACTCTAGTGTTTGCTGTCATATAAACTGTGAGTCGGGATTTATATAAGAAAGATTTAACGAATTTCCCAGTGTTCCCGGCTTATCATTCTACTGAACATTTAAAATGAAGTTTGAAAATGTAAAGTTCCTTCACTGCCCAGAATATTTACATTAAAGATTAGGAAAACAGGAAATAGAATTTTGGTTCCCGTGAAATCCTAGGGCCTACCACATTTAAGGGTGTTCAACAATTGTTGCGATTGTAATTGAACTACGAAACTTCTAGAACTCCTTTGCCAAGAAGGCATCTATATTTATAAGTAGTTCTGCCATTTTAACAAGTATTCAGGTCAGGCTTCTAGATGTCAGGCCAGGCTTCTTTATTCTGCTTGCTACTGGTGAAATGTAATCTAGTACTACCTGCTGCATTAGGGCTGGTGGAGCTCTTCAGTTGTGGAAGACAGCCCACCTTGGGGAAGGAAACCCTGATCAAAAACCTCCACTGCATTGTGGGAAACCTACTGTGGTATAGGAAAGACTAAGAGAATATACCCTAAGTAAAAATCAACCCTGCAATCCCTGTAAGTGGTGGCGCGAGGGAATCGCATTTTTTTCCACTCAAAAAACTTATGAGTGGAGAAAATAGAAGAAAGGCCCTCAGTCTCCGGCAGCCTTTAAATGGGCAAAGGGTACAAAGAATCTCCAGGTCTCGACAAAATGAGCTTAGGAAGGACCTACTAAGACTGACAATAATTAATGTAGCTACGCTCTTTGTCAGGAAAGAGTAGGAAAGTTGTGGATATGTTCCAAAGGAGAAGAGTAGATATCGGATGTCTACAAGAAGTTAGGTATAGGGGCCAAGAAACCAGAGTATACGGAGGTGAGGAAAAGTACAAGTTTTGGTGAAGCGGATCGGAGGAGGGCAGAAACGGAGTAGGGATCATGGCGAAAGAAAACCTTGTAGAGGAGGTGATTGAAGTTAAAAGACTGGACGATAGAATAATGAAAATTGCAATGGTGTGAGGAAGGAATGTTCTTCATGTCTTTTCAGTATATGCTCCACAACAGGAGGAAAAGAGGGAGTTTCTTGACAAACTATCAGATAATATACATGATGTCCCTCAGGGGGATCGTTTGATGGTGGCAGGTGGTATAAACTGCCACATTGGATCAACACGTGATGGTTTTGAGAGTGTGATGGGATGTTTTAGTTTGGGAGTGAGAAACCAAGAAGGGGAAAACATGCAGGGACTGTGTCAAGAGCATAACCTGAGCATTATAAACTCATATTATCGAAAGAGGAGGGAACATCTCATCACATACAAAAGTGGGGGAAATGAAAGTCAGATAGATTATGTGTTGTGTAAAAGACAAGAAGAATTGAGAATGAAGAACCGCAAGGTGATACCAGGAGAGTCGTGCTTGGCCCAGCACAGATTGTTGTGAGCTGAGATAGTAATTAAGGGAAGGAGAAAGAGGGTTTGGAATAGGGGAGAAAAGAAAATTAAAGCTTGGAAGCTAAAGGATCCTATCAATAGAAGAATGTTTGAACAGAGAGTGAGGGATAGAATAGAAGGAGCAAATGTTGATCACGCTAGTTTTTCAAATGCATTGTTGAATTCCGCTAAGAAAGTCTGTGCAGAGACAACAGGCAGGAGACTGAGAGATAGAGAAACATAAAGGTGGAATGAGGAAGTGCAGCTAGCTGTTAGCCGAAAAGAAGTTAGCATTTAAGAAGTGGAAAAGTAAGGGAGCCGAGAAAGTGCACGAGCAGTACAGAGAGCAAAAAAGGCAGGTAAAAAGCACGGTAGCAATCGCTAAGGATAGAACCTTGAAATATTGGAGTGAATCTTTTCAATTAAATGAAGGAAGAGCAAAGATGTTCAAGATAGCAAAGCAGATGAGAAAAGAGAAGAAGGATATCGTAGGATCGAAATATGTAAGGGATGAGAATGGAACTCTTAAAGTGAAAGAAGAGAAAGTCATGGAAAGGTGGAGAAATTGTTTTTCTTCTTTGCTAAACGAGACATATGAGTACCAACTAGAGGAGGAAGATAAAATGGAAGGGCCGATATGGGGTGTGACTGAACAGATAGTGGAACAAGCACTGAAGAGCATGAAAGTAAGCAAGGCACCGGGGCCATCTGGGGTCAAAAGCTACCTTATAAAGGCTCCAGGAGCAACTGGAGAGAAAGGGCTTTTTCAGGGTTGTGGGCCCATTGAACAGGCAAGGTTCCAGAGCAGTGGGCCAAGAGTTGTTCCATACCGGTATATAAAGGTAGGGGAGATGTCCTAATAGTGGACAAACATAGAGGAGTGAGACCTCTGGAACAGGATATGAAGGTGTATGAGAAAATCCTAGAGAAGAAGCTTTGAGATATTGTGAAGCTTGATGAAGCTTTTTGCAATTTCATAACTGATTATGTAAAAAGGTACATCTAGGGCAAAATACATTGATTGTTGTTGTTGTTGTTGTTGGTAACTAGTTGCTACGTAATGATGCAAAATACAATAAAGTTGAGGTTTAAAAGGCATCGATAAATCAAAGCAATCTGTCATTTGAGTCTGTGATAACTGTGACAGAGATTCAAGCCTTCAGGGCTGGCGGGGTTGTTCAATGGTGGGTTAAATTTAACCCTGGGTTAAATAAAAATTACAGCAGCTGTTCCTTTATTAAGGAAAAAATTACAGTTTATATAAAATACTATTCAGATTTTCAAGGAAAAATCCCAATCCCCAATTCCCAATCCCCAATTCCCAATCCCAAATTTACAGATCAAATTTGCCTCTATAAGACTGGAAACAAAACCATGGGTTACAAAAAATTATATAAAATTCAATGGGTGCATGAACAATGGTAACTTTCTAAATACTAAAGATATTGATGTCAAATTTCAGATAATTAAGAAAATATATAACTTTTATAAACATTCATGAAAAATAATTTTAAAAAAACAGAAAAATATTAAATTAAATGTATGGAAATGTTTTGACCCTGCTTTTAATAGGCATCTCCACTGACTACAAAGTATTTCATGTTCAGAGGATCATGAATCCATTGCCCATTGACAAGATCGAGATATTGCTCGAATATAAAAGTGACTAGAAGTGCCCAGGACCATCCAAGAAGAACACAAAGGAGACCCATCAAGAATAGTGTTGCTGCGAGCTGTTAGGCTTGCAGCAACAATAATTCTAAACAAAATAATCAGGCTGGGGTTCTTGTTTTCTTACCAAATATTAAAGAGAATGGACTTAAACCTCCCTCTCTATGTGGTGTTTGTCTATATGTAACTAAGAATTTTATGAACTCTTCCTTTTCTAAACAATTAAACTATCTTTAACACTTTAAAGATTGACCTGTTAATGATTCCCTTTACCAAACCATTGGCATGTAGCCACATGGTGTGGTTGATATACCGTGTAGACCATCTGAGAGGTCACACAGATTTTTAATACTGTTTAACTAAAATTTTACATTTATCTGGCAGGTCATGAAGCCTTT
The DNA here is from genome assembly GCA_024336925.2 of Zoanthus solanderi. Lineage (NCBI taxonomy): Eukaryota > Metazoa > Cnidaria > Anthozoa > Zoantharia > Zoanthidae > Zoanthus > Zoanthus solanderi. The sequence goes on along the minus strand of JANCMA020341981.1, from coordinate 1,845 downwards.
GTCAGGTCATTGACCTGAGCTGGAACACTGAAAATACAATCAATGTAAAGTTTATAGTTGTTTTACGTCAAAATTGAAACAAAAGTAGGCAGCTTTCTTGTGAAATAAGTTAACTAGAATGATTATTGTAAGTAATTTTTGTTTAATTTTAAATAATAAAGATTTAGAAAATGAGTTTAAAATAAAGACTGACGCTAGCAAGTATCCGACGTTTCGGAGTCATCTTGACTCATTAAACCCTTGATAATATTTATGGAGTCAAGATAACTATAAAACGTCGTATACTAGCGTCAATCTTTATTTTAAACTTATTTAACTTCGTTTATATATTTCGTTGTTGTTTTACCTTTACATAGAAATGTCGAGTACTGAATAATAAAGTAGATATGTGAAGATGTAAAATGTAGACTACCTAATTAACGTACAGTACTTTTAAAATATTTAAAAGATAAAGTTCATCATTCAACTAGACATATGCATTTCGCTGACATAACCTTCAAACTAATGTTTGTTTTATTTTAAATTTCAATAAAGCAGTTGTTTTTTTGAGAATATCAATAAATATGTGTTCATTGCTGTTCGATCTTAACAGTTAACTACAGCAGCCTTCGAACAACATTTATTTATTAAATAAAATGTATATCCTATTTTTGAGATGTTAATTGTTGAATCAAAGCTTCCATTTTCTCTTTTTAACTGCAAAAACAAAAATGGAATCGATGTCACAAAAAACTAACCTTGAAAGGATGTGCTTCTAATCCCACAGGAGATAAAATAGAGCGAACTTTCGATACAATCTCGATTTCCTGTTCATCCGCCATATTGTTTGTTTTTGAGCCCAGGCTGTACACGGTCGAAACTAATGAAAAGAGTTTGACGACGTTTCGTTGACAACTCGTTGAGGTCGTACCTGAATTTTTCAAAAAACAAATGCGTAACTATAGTTGAAGCGCAATGGTTCATAAGAATGTAAAGTTTATTGAATAAATTATATCTCAATAGGGTATGTTTGATATTAATTTACTCTGTATAAAGGAAAATTAAGCCTCAACAAACCGAGAGAAATTTTAAGTTTTTAAAATCCATCTTTACTCTCTTTTTGCTTATGTCTAATACTCTTCATTCAGTTAACTTCATATTGACTTTTATTGTAACGCACCATTGATTTTAATCAATTTGATAGTTCATAGGCAACCCAAGCTCTTATGAATGAATAAAATTGAATAAAATTGTTTATTTACCAGTTTGGCAGTTACAAAACTGGATAACAGTGGTGGTCAATATTTATAACTTACAGATATTTTGACATAACTGACTCAGAAAAACGCTTAGTATTAAGAACATGCCTGTATGCCTTTACTCCTACCGAATAAAGAGTATAACCATGATTAACCTCAGTATTGTTTGTGCTAATGATAGCAGAATAAAGTGGCTCGATTTGGCTGGTTCTAACTTTCTTGATGAATCTAATACAGGCTATGTCTCTAAGATAAAGTAGGGTCTCAAGACCGGAACTTAATTATTAGTGCATCTTGATAACTAATGTAATTAGCTCCAAGTGTTAATAATTCTCAAAGTCCTCTTTTGTATCGATTCAATATGGTTGGATAGATAGATAGTAGGCAGGGAAGAGACCATACTGGCGACGCATACTCTAGGACAGATCTAATGAGTACACAATATATTCTTACTAAATCATTCACACTGATGCCGGCTCTTTTGAGAAGCCTCAGGGAATGTGATCGCTTATTGGCCTTATCATAAACATATTCAAAATGCGTACCCCAGGATAAGTCCTGGCTCACATAGACACCTAGCATTGGTTTTGAAGATCTAATATGTATC
>JANCMA020341980.1:0-21610 GCA_024336925.2 Zoanthus solanderi | reverse complement strand
CCAAACACAGAGCGGAATGGAGAGCAGACGTTGTGGCCCTATGCGCCCGACGGCACGATGAGGATGAATGATGATGAGTTTACTGAGACAGCACTTCATTTGTGAGGCATTGGAGTTATTAAAATTTCACAAAATAAATTCGAAGTTTAGCCTTGTTTTGTATCTCTTGGATTCTCCTTATTCTTTCCAAGTGCCTTCAAATGATTTATGTGAGCTCCAAGCGCTTCGGGTAGAGTGTTGATGTAGTTGTACTTGATTCCGAATTCCTCGCACGTACGGCGCAGAATAGGAGTGATTTGTGGGTAATAGTACTGGCAGATATCGGGAAAAAGGTGGTGAGCTGATTGGTGATTAAGAGCACCTGAAACAAAAATGAATACAGCTTTACTAATTAAACATTACGATAGCATAAACAATAAAACTAACAAAAATTAATTTGCAACTTTCGTTCAATTTGTTTACTTATAGAAGAATAGTAACAATTACTTGATTCGTCAGATTTTAACTACAAGACAGCCAGTTGCTGATTGGTTAAGGTTTTAAAACATTTTTTGGGGACTCAAGTATAATACATTATGGCCATTGGTAGTCCAAACCACTGGGTATGCACGTTCTTCTAAGTCCTGTCAGGATAAATGATTGAGAGAGTAGGAGACGCAAATAATAATAATAACAACAACAACAACAACAAAAACAACAACAATAGAGCATTTATATAGCACTTATTCAAATGTTCCAAGCACTTTACAAGTAAATACAAGTTCAACAGTTGAAGTTTTTAGATATTCCGCAACAGCGGCTCACATACTTGAAACATTAAAAAATGCCCTCGATGTAACAGACAGACCACAACATCGAGGTCACTACCCTGCAAGTGCGTGGGTTATTTTAAGTCCGCCGAAAGAAGATTGGGAGACTGGACCTACGGTTTAATGTCCTTATCTAACCAAAGACTAACCATTTGCAGATGATAAAGCAAAGGCAGCACCTTCTCAGTTATTTTAAGACTTTGAGTGTTGGTCCAACCGGGAATGGAACCCGCACGGTAGACTGGCACTTACCAACGGTACATACAAGCTAACCAGGCGTGACCAGGACTAACGGCTTAGCGACCCAATGCACGGAAGCTACGGCGAAAAGTAGGCCGCAAAAATATTCATCTCTCGACAGACTCAGAGTCAAACCTGTGGCTTCTCGCTTCGCATAAAAGATTTTTGCAACTGAGCAAAGCTCGCGCACTTGTTGCAGGGCACAACAATGTATTGCAAATCTTAAAAGTATTTTTTCATTAATCCAAGTAATATTGTCTGCTGTCAAATATCTACTTGTATACCGGCTGTTTCGAAACTGAAAGAACGTTCCATAAAGGGAGTATTTCGTTAGGACAAAACCATTTGAAAGCGTACCTGTGAAAAAGTTACAAAACCAATTGTCTGTTGCATAATCAAGAGTTGTCTGAATTTGAAGTTCCGCCCTGGAAGCAAATCAAAGAATTTAAAATAACAATAGTTTGCAAATGGTTTATTTAAGTACTACGTATTCTTCAAGCTCTGTTAGTTTCCTATCCGTCTTAAAATATCTCACCCACTTTGATACAAAAATCTCAAAAACCCTTGGTTTTTTCAAATTTAAAAACTTTACATAAAAAAACAATCAAAATTACCAGATTGCCTCCAAAAGTTACAACCTCCACTAATTCCTAGCTCACCTTGTATCGCACTTTGAACATTGATTCCGAGATTTTTCTATCCCTATTTTTTAAAATGTATACATCATTTGTGCGTTTTTTGTATGTATAAAATATCCTTATCCTTTTACTGGTGATGGCAAAATATTTTTTTTTCATGGTGTAATTTGCGTTTAAAATTGAAGTTTGGAAATATCACTTTCGGGTTCACCTTGATCTTGCGATAGGAGGCTGGTAACTACCGTATTATTTTCTGGTCCAAGACGTCAAGAGTAGAATTTAGAAGTAAGAGACCAGTCCTATTTTGATATATCTGTTCAATAGACCATTTTCGCATTTGCAGTAGCTGCTTTCTACAATGACAGCGGACTCAATTTGCACAGCTTTAGCCTCAGTATGAAGTTAAATATTCCTAAATTCCAATGTAGTTTTATACTTTTTACAACTGCGTGTATTGTTGGAGGTGTGACTTCTCGCTCTCTCTCGCAAGTATTTTTGAATATTTAATATTTAACAACACAACGAAGCTAACACTGTACAAATTGAGTCCGCTGTCATTGTAGAAAGCAGCTACTACAGATGCGAAAATGGTCTATTCAACGACTTAACTTGATGACAGTGAACAAAGAGAACATCCTGTCTATCGACACACTCACACATGCAGCAATGATAGACATGCATGAAGACGTCTTTGAAGGAGAAGGAAAACTTGAGGACTGCTTGCACCTTGAACTAGACCCAACCATTCCCCCAGTTAAATTACCCGTGCGTAAAGTTCCTCTTGCCCTAAAAGGCCCACTCAAAGAGGAACTCGATCGACTTGTCGGTTTAGACATCTTAGCCCCAGTTGATGAGCCAACTGATTGGATTTCAGCAATAGTAGTTGTTAAGAAAAGCAATGGCAAGATCCGCCTATGCATAGATCCAAAGCCCCTTAATAAGGCTCTGAAAAGAAACCACTACCCACTCCCAGTAGTTGAAGATGTCCTGCCAGAGCTGCCTAAAGCTAAAGTTTTCACTGTAGTGGATGCAAAGAATCGGTTTTGGCATGTATCTCTCGATCCACCCAGTAGCTACCTTACCACCTTTGGCACCCTGTGGGGCCGCTTTAGATGGAAGAGAATGACTTTTAGAATTTCTCCAGCTCCAGAGGAGTTCCAGCGACGACTCGATAATGCATTTGAAGGCCTTGATGGAGTCAAGCCAATATTCGATGACATACTTATCTATAGTGTTGGTGACACTCATGCAGAGGCCATCACTGATCATGATCGCAAACTTCTAAAGCTCCTCGACCCCTGTCTAGAGAAAGGAATTAAGCTCAACAAACACAAAGTCAAGTTCCGCTGCAGTGAAGTAACATTTATGGTCATAAGATTTCTGCAGAGGGATTGAAACCTGACCCAGCCAAAGCTGATGCCATCCAACTTATGCCAGCTCCCACCGACAGACAGGGCGTCAGATGGATTCTGGGCACTATCAACTATCTACAGAAATTTGCCCCCAACCTAGCCAGTGTCACTGCACCCCTCCGAGATCTCATCAAAGAGAGCAATGAATTCCAATGGGATGAGATTGTCCAGGGACAGTGTTTCAAGAAAATTAAGGAGATCCTCTCTTCTCCTCCAGTAATGAAATACTTCAACCCCCACCAGACAACTAAAATGCAATGCAATGCCTCAGAGAAAGGGTTAGGAGCTTGCCTTATGCAAGCGGGACAGCCCATCGCCTACGCTTCCTGAATCACTTACAGAAACAGAACAACACTATGCTCAAATTGAAAAGGAAACATTGGCTATATTTTATGGAGCAGAGAAATTTGAGCACTATATTTATGGTCACAAAATCATCGTTGAAACAGATCATAAACCCCTGCGGAGTATTATGAAAAAGAATCTTCAAATGGCTCCCAAACGACTTCAGCGTATGATGCTGCGTCTTCAGAAGTTTGACCTAGTAGTGACATACAAGAAGGGTGCACAAATGTATTTAGCTGACACCCTCAGCTGTGCATACCTTTTACAAACTACAAGTGAGCCACTAGACGAGCAAGTGTTGCAAACTTGTGTGAGTATGCAAGTCATCAAGCCAAGTAGCGCAAGATGTTGAGAGTGCTGACATGGCCAGCTACCTATCTGTCACAGAAGAGACACTTGCACTAATTTAACAACCATGGTTCACCTGCAGAATATTATCAGGCAAGGATGGACAGACAAAAAAACACACATTGACAAAAGCCTATGTGATTACTTCCCATTTCAAGATGAATTCTCACTACAGGATGGACTGATATTTAAGGGTGAGCGCCTCATTATTCCACTGGGTGCACATATTTATATTCAAAAGCAACTACATGCCAGCCACATCGTGCAACAGGGATGCCTCCACCGTGCCAGGGAAAATGTTTACTGGCCGGGAATGACCAAGCAGGTTACCAATTTCATATCTCAGTGTGAAGTGTACAATGTACATCCGCAAGCCCAACGCAAAGAGCCCCTTATACGCCATGCGATCCCTACTCGACCATGGGTACAGGTAGGGACTGATCTCTTCCACCTCAATGGCAAAGATTATTTAGTAACTGTTGACTACTTCTCCAGTTTCTATGAACTTGACAGATTGAGAACCATGACCAGCAGTGAAGTCATTGGCAAACTCAAACAACGTTTTGCCATGGTGTGCCAGAAAGAGTGATCTCCAATAATGGCCCCCCATATAATTCTCAGGAATTCCCATCCTTCACTAAGACCTATGGTTTTGTGCATTTCACCAGTTTGCCAGCGTACCCCCAGTCCAATGGGAAGGCAGAGAACACTGTAAAACTTGCAAAGGGACTGCTTCGAAAAGCTTCTGAATCTAAAAATGACCCACACCTTGGTCTCCTCGACTGGCAGAATGCACCCAGTGAGATCCTGGGAACATTGCCTGCCGAACGCCGTTTCTGTTGCCAGACGAGAACCTTGCTACCCACCTCAGTTAGTCTTCTAAAAGAGGCATTCTCCACAGACACTGTTCCCAAATTTGAAACTTAAAAGGCTAAGCGAACTAACTACTACAACTCAACTGCCCGAGAACTAACGGAACTAAAGGAAGGTGATCTTGTACAAATGCAGCCGCTGAAACCAACAGAAAAGCATAAACCTTGGAAATTGGCCACAGTGCAATCCAAAGTCAATGTCCGCTTCTACCTCATCAAGACTGCTGATGGAGCCACATACAGGCGCAACCGCAGGCACTTAAAACAAACCAACATGCCCCCTCTTTCAGCATCAATGGCAGACCAAGCCAAGACTCGCCCAAGTGGGACCACCGATCCACTGACAGTGCCAGTCCTCTTTGAACCACATCAGCCAGTTCCAGTAGTACTTGCTCCCAACCCAGGAACACCTGCCCATTCTGGGATGCAGCCCACTCAAGCTCCAGATGTGCCCAGATATCCCACATGCACAAGCGGCCGTGAAGTCAAGAAATCCAAGTACCTCAATGACTTCATCACACAGTTTCCCAGAATACTACCGTCATACTTGACATTTGCCAAAAATAACTTCAGTGAACTAATTTTTATTGGCCTTTAAGTTAGAGACAAATAACTCTAGTTTTAGTGTTACAGTTTTGCTTAATTCTTCGTTTTTCTTCCCCAAGGAAAGGGGGGATGTGACGATATACTTCCGCCAACTTTACTTCCGGTCGTTGATCACGTGTGCATCACACCACGCATGACTAACTATGCCATGCTTTCCGGTTTTTGAGAGGTTTAAGAAGTGTTGTAGATTCTGTTTAATAATTTTATATGTTTTTAGCCTTGGAGCTAAGGACAGTGTTAGAAGGAAGAACGTTACATCCGACATATTGAATATCAGTTTCTTTAGTTTGTGTAGCAGCCACATTACTACTTCACTCAGCCCCCTTAAGGGCTAGCCCTCCCCATGTACTGTAAAATGAAGCTACGTACTTTTCAACCCTCTTGGTAGGGCTAGCCTTACATCATGTAAGCAGGTCCTAACAAAAAATAAAACTGCTGTGTAGAACTTTTACAAGCAATACAAAATCTTTTAAAGCTTTAACATAATCTTTCGATTTTTTGAAAGCAACGTTCTTAATATTTTTGAAGTTTTATACAAATCAAGTAGTAAGTTGTGGGTTTTAAACCAGGAATTGTAAACTGAGATTAACTCTTTAGATTGATTGTCGCTTCACTCAATGAGCCTATTTCAGGATTTTTATTCTGTGAGTTGTCCGTGGACAGCAGTTTCGTGTTAAAAAGGTTCTGGATAATTATTCTTGAGATTGAATGTTGTAGTGAAATTGTTGTGGATTTCAAAAAATGTGCAGCTCATTTTCTGAATGCAAAACAAACAAAAAAGCTTCAAATTCTAATGTAATTGCATTCACAACATAATTTAATGTAACTGCATTCACAACAAAATTTAAATTTAAATATATTTTAGTTTGTCTTTTTAAAAAATTGGACTTTGCAAGTGAATCGTGAGTTACGCAGACTTGCTAAATAAAAGTTCTGCATGAATTATGATTTATCGGCATACATTAGGGGTGAAGTTGTCACTCGCATTTTATGTGCTCGCGACTCCCTGTGTAGGGAAAGTTCATTTCAGGTGGTACTGTATACTCTGCCTTTGTTGTGGATACAATATAATTTTCTTCTGTTCTTTCCTTTTTAGCCCGGAGAATAGCAAAACCAAAACCTGGTAAGCAGAGACTTATTGATTAATTTGTGGTACAGTAATAATGATGAGATAATAGGACAGTGTATAGGTTGTTCAGTGACAAATGCAGACTGTTTAGTGAGAGCAATATATTACAAGGTGCAGCCTGCTTTTCTAACTTTTGCCTGCATGGAGAACCTTCATTTTTGATACAATAAATAGTTTATATTGGAGTACAGTAAATGAATATTTGTTGCCTAATTTGGACATCTTCAAGTTGATACATACAACTTTGATTTAATTGTGTCATCTCTGTCAAGTTTGTTTAATAGTAGTCAATAAAGACCATGTGTAAACTATTTGTGGTGATAATGCAGGATGCAACCAGAACAGCAATAAATGAAGTATTATAATTGTACTTGTATGCCAATGATCTAGTGATAACAGTTGAGTCCGAGGAGGAGATAGTTACTAGGAAATTTGGTGTATGGAAAATAGAGATGAAAACTGGCGGATTAAGGGTAAACATAAATAAGACCAAGTTGAATGTCATGGGTAGAGAACCTGCTATTAGGCCACAAAGGGGAAGGTACCCCCATGTGGGGTTTGTGGCAAATGAGTTAGAGCAAACTCATTATAATGTCAATGTTGTAAAAAGTGGTGCCTCCAGAGATGTTTGAGGCACAATATAACTATAAATGTCCCATGTGTGTGAAGGCAGTTGAAAGTGTGGCAGTGCCACAGAGATTGGAGGTGGGAGAAGATAGTCTAGAAGTGGACATCTTTTGTTATCTTGGTGATGTGATTTCATGTGAAGTATGGTTTGAATTGGTAATAAGGGGTAGGATATTCTGTGCTTGATGTAAATAGAGGGAATTGGGACACTTACATAGGTTGAGATGGTTTGGCCATGTAAAATTTAGAGACGAGAATAGCATACTTGGGAGTGCAATGGTGCTGAAGATGGGGCTTGTTATATTGGGTTCACCAGTCAGCATTTACATCAGCGTATTGATGAGCATAGATATTCGTCCTCATCTATTGGTAAACACTTTCGTGTCACGCACGGTTCCATCCCCATTGACATTAGTGAGAACTTTAGTGTCCTTAAGAAATGTAAAAATAAGTTTGACTGCCTTCTTGCTGAAATGTTTTTAATTAACAAAATGAAGCCATGCCTCAATGTTCAGTCGGACTCCATTCGCGCAAAGGTTTTTATTTAGCAGTATTTTAATTCTACGTCCTTTTGTTCTCTTATGTTTGTCCATTGCTTGTTTTCGCATATTTTTAATATTCCTTAGTGAGTATTTTTATTGTTTAAGTTTTACATATTTTGAATATTCTGTAGTGAGTATCTTTACAATTTGAATTTATATTTAGTTTTACTTGATTATGACTGCAGGACTGTCGAAACGTCGTATCTTACCCGAGATTTTTATTATTAAATATACTAAGTAAAGCTAAAACTAAACCTGAAAAACTTGCTCCAATCAAATATTATCAATCAAAATAACAATGTTGCGGCGGAAGTTTGCGACATTCAAAACAGCATCTGTAAAGTGCGTGAGTCCGGGCTTTGACAAGTTATTATATGTTAGTGTATTCCACACAAGTGAATAATACTTTTCGTGCACGCTGATTGGCTAGCTCGGAGGTGAATAGCCAAGTACGATTCACCTCGGAGCAGCAGAAGAAAAACAAAATGGCTTTCCGTTTTGCTTCGGTTTCAAAATGTCACAAATAAGGTTACTCTTTGGTCCGCTAGTTATTCAGCTTGTATGGTATATACTAAAACAATATTCACCTCAGTATCAGTGAAAGTGAAACCACTATTCACTTTCACTTGGGTGAATAATTATTAAGAGCTCTTCAAATAAGCGCCGCACTGAGATCGCGGCGCTTAGTACTTTGTTCCAAACACAACGCTTATTCGAAAACGGCGCTTTTTTGAGACTGGCCCTCATTCGAACAAATGTAATATATGTTTTTTATCATATAAGTACTGAGATATATTATTTGCGAATCATGAAGGAAAAGACGATTTATTTGCGAATCAAATAGAAGAGATCTCACCACCACAACTTAACGACTATCTGAGACTGAGCGAGTTTGTCCTTGCTGCTCGTAAAAAGGATAGCAACAAAGAATATGAACTATCTTCTCTCCGTTCGATGTTTGCAAGCTTTGAAAGACACCTAAAAAAGCAAAATTATGCATGCTATAGTATATTCAAGGCTCTACAATCAAAACAAAAAGACACAGGCTTTAAGTTGTTCAGCTAAAAGAGAAGTGAATCCAAACAAAAGTTTAATTGAAGGAAGAGCACTCACAAAATACAAACATAGTCATAGCCGCGAAGACCAAACACAGCAAGCTTTGTCTTTACTTTCGGGAGCTACTATTCAAGGTGGAACTATAAAGAGTGTCCTGAAGGGGGCCGGGGGGGTACCAATCCCATTTCGCAATTCTCAAATCTCATTCTCATTTTTGATTTTTAACATTTTTCCCATTCCCAGTGACCAAATCCCAGTTCTAGTGTGGCTTGAACCCCATTCTCCCAGGGCAAAACCTGCCAATCCCAATTCCCATTTTACCTCTTCAGGACCCTCTATAAACATCGCTATAAACACTGCAAACCAGTCTCCAATTGCAGAAGCACAGAAGGAATCGTCGAAAAAGTACAAAAGAATTAAAAGAATTAGAGTTCTCGACTCAGATTCTGACTAGACGGACTGACTAGTAGCTTAGTTTTAATTTGCAGTTTTTCTTTGCTTTTTTGAGATAGTTCTGAAATGCTCGTCAGTTGCGTGTTTGCTATCAGTACATTGTGAGCATTTTCCAACATTTTAAAATCAAAACACCTTATATTTCTGCTGTTTTGGCATCGCGACTTGCAGGATTACTATGGGAACGAGACAGGTATTGAGAATTCACCATTGAATCTCACAATTTTGGGCCATTTTATTTGTACATGTTTTAAGATTGAAAAAATTGCCACTCCGCCGATATGGAATATATTTTCTCCCAACTAACCGGCAATATAATGTGGAATCACCGGCTCAGAATCGTAATTAGTTTATATCATTCTTACCAGTCTCAAATTATCAGATAAAGTTTGTTTTACAAAACACTTTTAATATTCAATAGCCAAATAGATCTGTTTTTTTGTTTTATTTTCTTTTTGTTACTTTTTATAGTATAATTCATACAACGAAAATAATCACTTTTGCTGCTGGCTTGTGTGCTGCGTGTCAATGACAAAAACGGGAGACTGGGTAACAACTGATTTACCGGACGTGAAAAAGGAACTAGAGTAGAGATCGTCACAATTTGGCAACTTCGCAAAAAAATCTGCTAGAAAGTTATGGAAAGCTGGAAGTTGTGAGTATATTTTTCCCATTTTACAAATTTTTGTAAGTAACCAAATTATGATCTTGTGAGACAGTCGATCGTCAAGCAGACAACATTAACAGTTGAGAATGTAGAAGTATTTTGAACCTCATTTTGTTTCTAAACTACTTCTGAAATGTAATTTAATAGCCGCGACTTGTCTTGAATTCCTGTTTGAATCCATCGATGAAGTATTGAAATTGCTCATTTTCTGCTATTGAAAAGTTCTACAATCAGAACATCCTGTGTTTGCTTCTAATTTATGGTAAACTTCACTTGCAACCACAAAACAATCACTGCTAACGTTGTTTGAAATATCCGCCTCATTGTTTCAAAGATAACAGCTGCAAAATCATACCTGAAAGAATTGCTAGCGAATTTCATCTCCTGTCTCAAATTTTGGCAGTCTCAGCAATTTGATCCTTTCCGGCTCGACGTTCAAGTTTTACAGATATCACACGAAGGTTTTGAAACTTGTACAACTTATCTAGTAGCATGATGATTTAACTCTAATTATAGAACGCTTGTTGGTGGATTTAGTTAAGTTAGTAAAGTAAATTTCATTTCCATATGGTATTTTAGCTTATTTGATTTACCTAACAACTGCGTACAAGTAGATTTGCACGTAAGTATAATTTTAATGTTTACAAGACTTTTTCCCTCGAACCAAGCAATTTGGGCTAGCTCGGTTCGTATATAGAGTACTAGTTATGGGTTTAACTTAAAGCTTTTCAAATGAACTTATTATTGAGATGGAAGATTTAAGTAACGCATTCTTGTCATTTTATTGATTGTTGTTGTTTTTAAGACCTTCGATAATCGCCAACAAACGCACTGAGTTTATAATAATTACTGTTATATACGTTCGTTCTGCTGCTCTTATCGTACTCGGGAATTTAATCATTGTTCACAGAAAAGGTTTATATTTCGATATTTTTGTATTTTCTCAACAATCCAAAATATAAACCTCGCTTTACGAGCACCCAATAGCGAGATTTTCCAAACCTTTTTATAATTTTTATTTAAATTTTTTAATATAGTTAATAAGTGTATCAACAGGGATAAATCTAATTAATATATAAATGAGATATTTGCATTTGTTTATTTACTTAATATTTGATTACTTTTTGTTTGATTTGTGTTTTTGGATTGCCTCATATAAAACTATGAAACTTGCAGAATTACAGTAATAGCCTGGTGACTAGTTCTTCTGAAAATAAATTATATAGTTTCTATCAAAGGATAAGATCAATCAGTTAGGAAATCTTGCTTAAGTACCATATAAGTCATAAATGAACTTCAGAGTGTCTGATTTTAAGTTATTCAAGGGCATATCCTTCTAAATCCTTCTAAATAAATCTATTTCATTCGGGGTTTATTTTAAACTTAATGTGTTATTCATTTTAAGATTTAATTCCTAAAATTAAAGCGTATTTGAGTTAATGTTTCTTGTTTTCCAATCCACAGAAGATGATAATTCTTGTCATTGGTGTTTGTGGAAGTGGAAAGTAAGTGCACAAGATATTAAAAAATAGACTGTACCCACGGGTATAAGGGTTTGAGAATTGCAAAGTTCGTCCTTCAGTGGCATTTGAATCTGTGACTCCAGTAAGGGCCTGTTTACATGGAGGTGGGTTAACTCGCATAGTCGGGTAACCTGCCAAGGCAGGCAACCAGCTGCCTGCTCATATAAATTCTTACTTTTTCAGTGTTGCATTTACATGATAGGTGGGGTGACCAGTGAAGGTGGGTTGCCCGGTCTGCCATGCCGAGTAACCCACCGAGCCAGGTTGCTTTTTGCCATGTAAACGGTTGAAGGTTGGGTTACCTGCCTAGCAGGATCGGCTCGTGGTACGCGTACATTTATAAAGTTGATAAAATCGCAATCGCATAAACTTAAAAACTTATAAAAATTTATAAAGACTTATAAAATTTATACAATTTATAAATTTCCTAAAATTTATAAAATTGATAAAATGTATAAGATTTATAAGTTATATAAAATTTATAAAAAAACTAAAAATAACGAACTGCACTTGCATGGAAGGCTTGTAACATTTATTTATTATTAATGATCTTATGCGTTTTGTCGTTTGCTAGAACTTCATCAGAGATGACAAAAAAGTTAATAATTCCCACTGCATATCAAAATCGAAACAATGCAGGTAGGATTGCATATGAGTCATTGTTAGGAGGTGAAAATACTGTACAGTAGAAATTAATATAACACGTGGGAAGATATATTAAAAATTTGTTAAAGATGTGTTAAAGTTTGGGTTTCCGGATAAACATTTACAAATGCATATAAGATCATTAAAAAATAAAAGTTACAAGCCTTCCAATTACAGCTCACTGGTCGTTATTTTTGTAAAACTAGGTTACCCGAGACGACCCCGGGGTGATAAGATTGCATGTAAATGCCTTTTTTTTTTTACTCCACCAAGGCGGGCTACCCGCCCAAGCGGGTTACCGCCTACATGTAAACAGGCCCTTAATACCTCAAAAAGACGTTCTAGCAAATTTAAGACCTTTCTAAGACCTTAAATCTGCAAAAAGCAAAATAAAGACTTGTAATTACTCATGGGAGCCCTACAAAAAAGTATCGCTTGAAATGACAAGTTCGTACACTATTTAAGACGATGATAAACATTCAGAACTAGCCTTTCCTAAATGAAACATTATACAAAATCAACGACGTATTTCAATAGAATTTTATCTCCCCACCCAACCCATAAGTTCATTACATCGGCTTTTCAACCAGCAAGGAATAGACATACAAACCTGAAATACTGTTTTTTGTCTTATCAAGGTTTTCTGACAACACCACTGGTGGTTCACTTTCACAACCATGTTCTACCTCATCCTCCTCCTCTTCGTCATCATCACTGTCCCCTTCCCCACAATTTTTGTTATCATTACATTTCTTGTTCTTCTTAGTCTCTTTGTGGATAGGATACACCTCAATGGCTTCACACGACCGTTTCATTCCTAGCAATGGGTCTGTCTCAACAAATTTCGGTGGCTGAAAATCATATTTTGTTCTTTTTTCATTATTTGAGTTCACTTTATCACTTCGAACATCTTCAAAATATGGTCTTTTTAGCCCCTTTGATTCTGCCAGTGGCGATCCACACTTCTCATTAGTTGCCAGATGTGGCGACATGCGTGACTGTAAATCGCTTTTTACAAAGTGAACATTAGATGTAGAATATGAGTGCGGTTGCTGAATGCTTGTTGAATAACTTGGGGGAATCGGAACGGTTGATACAGATGAGAAGATGGTCGTCCTTGGTGGTGCAGAGATACTTGGCTGGGTGTATAACAATGTCTGTGACACCACTGGATTACTTTCACTTGTACCGAGAGCAACTGCCGTTGACGTAGTTGACCAGGGGGTCCAAAGTCTTAAGGCTGATGACGAAGCTGGACAAAGACTACTAGAGGAAGGGTTAACTACGGGTGTTTTAGAAACACCCTGAGTTGGTGTGTCTCTACTAGGTATGGTTGACACTGGTGTGGCGACTGTTGATGGCAATGTAGTACTTGCTTCGCCTGTCGTCTCTGATGCACAGCTACTAATTCCCTCTCCAGTAGGAGGAATTAACAAATAACCAAATGTTGTATTGCCGGTTTTAGGATCAATGTTAGCAGCAGGTGTCATCATTCCATAAGTAAATGGCTGCACTGGGACTACAGCAGACGTCACCGATATTCTTGATTGGTCGCCTGTAGAACCGGTTGCTGAAGTAAACGTAGACAAGGGTTGAGCACTTCCAGCTTGTGTAGACAGCGGCACATACGACATTGCTGCCACAACTGTCTGGGCTGGGTTCTGCAAGGTAGCTGAAACTGTTGTTTTTACTGTTGAACTGTTTGTTGTTGAGGTTGATGATGTTGCTCCATATGAAGCCTGCTTTACAGCACTCAAAGGATACTTTGGGGAATGATCAAGATTTGTTGCACAAGCACTGCTCAGCGGGATGTTGTTTCCCAGGCCTGCAGAAGCAAGTGCACTCATTTGCATCATTCTGTATGTGAACTGAAGTTGATTATTTGGTGGGACAGTCCCACATACAGTACTTCCGTAAGGGTTGTAAGCATTCGCTAAATGTGCCAGGGTCTGGGAGAATCTGGGTGTAGCCGCTGGTGCGATGGGGACATATGATCCATAAGCAGCTGCTACAGCTGTTGATGCTGCCAAAGATGTCACGGTTGGGTTAACAGATGGCCCAGTGACACTTGCAGTCGGAGTTGCTAGACCACCTTGCTGAGGTGTAGGCATAATGATTCCAAACATGAAAGGGTTTGGATAACCTTGCTGAGTAATGTTTGCCGCTGGCGTGGCGGCACCCTTCTCTTGATTCGTTGCCAGCAGCATTGTATTTGTAGCAAGCTGATTTGAGTACAGGGCTGGCCACTGAACTTGGTATTGCCCAAGAGCTTTAACCTGATTCATCTCCAAGCCTTGAGGATTATACATCTGATTGATGCCAGCACCTTGGTAAAAGAGATTTGACGGCACAGGTGCAACAATAGCAGGCTGAACTTGTGGGACTGCTGACACTGCACCTTGAGTAATGGCTGCAACAACCTGACTTGGTGAAAATACATTCTGGGCAGTCGACTTGAGTTGAGCTCCTTGTGATCCACCCTGTGTTTGACTGAAACTAAATGCCTTTTGATTCGTGGAACTTAAAATGGGAACTGACTGTTGGGGCCTTGAACTAGTGATAGATGATTGAGTTACAGAAAAAGATGTTGTCGATTTTGACGGCACTGTCTCTGCCTTCCCAGAAGTAGCTGTACTTTGATCTTCAACTTTGTTTTGTACTATAGTTGTCATTGTAGTTACAATTGTCGGAGCTGTTGCTGAAGGCGGTGGATGTCTCAATCCCATCAAACTACTGCCAGCAATATTTGGACTTAAGACAGAGGACCATGCCCCCGACAAATACGAGTGTGAGTGTGCTTGACTTGACTGACCACATTTGGCCATCATGGCAGGATTCCACAAGGTTGGTGTCATGACAGGTGCTGTAACACTGGATGGAAGGGTAGTTTTCATAAATGGATGATTTTGCACTGAAGATACCTGTAAAGGGCTAGCAGATGTACTCTTATCTCCAGAGGTATTCGCAGAAAGAAAGTCAGTAGTGTTTACGCCCTGCTTCTTTGATGCTAAAGCAGGTTTTAGCTTTGTGACTCTTGACCTTGATACTGGTTTGCCCATGGATTTTGCTGTTGTTTTTGTACTTACTTGTTGTACCATTCCAAAATTTCCACTTTGATTAGCAGCAGAGGAAACTAACAAACTCTTCCTAGCAACCTCTGCATTGGCTAAGCTTGCAGTTGTTTTTATTTGCAATGGATTAATGGTTGATGCCATTATGTTTCCAAGTGAAGCTACTGTACTCACAGTTGCTGAAATGCGCGAAGAACCAGTTGCTACTGTTGCTGTAGATAATGTAAATGTTGACACGGAGGACACTGTTGTTGATGAAGGTGACGGAGTAGTTAGTGAAACAGGCGTCTGTGGTACGAGAGAGGTGGTGAGTGCTGCCGGTCTTGGAGATGGAACAACAGCTGTATAAATGGGAGTTGTCCCTGAGTACAAAGTTGTCGACATTTTGGAAACTGAGACCAAAGAGACAGGTGTTGATCCAACAACATTTCCTACACTTGAAATATTTCCAACATTTGACGACAAACTCACCAAAACATTTTTTGTTGACAAAGACGCTGATACTGTAGAAACATTTGTATGTGGTGTTACACAAACAGAACTAGTCACTTGCACAGTTGTAACACAACTTTTCAAAGTCATAGTATTCCTTGGCTCTGCCAAAGCTTTTGATGTGTTTTGTTGAACGGTTTTCATTTGCAAATTTGACTGAGAAGTTACCACACTAGTCACAGTGTTTGCAATAGTTCTTTGTACGGAACTTGGAATTGATAACGTTGTACTGGACATTGCAGTAGTTACTTTTCTATCCGATGTTCTTGCTTGTGTTCCAGCAGTATTCACAACTGTTGTATCAGTTTCTCGACCTGGGTTAAAAAACTTAAAACTGCTAACGATACTAGCAAAACTTGGAAGAGGGCCTTGGTTTGAGGTGGCAAGGTTTGTTGGTACATTCTGCACCGGGTTAGCTTTTGTCACACTTCCCAACGGGTTAGTGATGGAACTATAAATACTTCCTGCTGAAGGGTTCGGTTCCTTTTCCTGTATTGAAATTGGTATAGACACCTTAGATTGTTTATTTACATCCAGGGCATTTTTTCTGCTTCTCACTGAAGCTGGAACAACAAGACGAAAAAAACAGCATTTTAGAACAACAATGCATTTATTTAGCATTGAATAACTACTTCATAAATGAAAAAAAGAAATAAAATAGTGTTAAACATCTACTTGTAGTCAGACTAAACTGAAAGGATGCTGGCAAACAAGATTAATCAACAGATTCCCCTGATAGCCACTATATGGAATATACACGTAGCAAAACATCCAGTTGTATTTAGCTGGGAAAAAACTTGATTAGCTGATTTAAAGAAACCTTACGTTTTGCAGTAAAGGACCTTAAATAATAGGCAGTAGGAGACCTAGTATATGTGTTTCCTTTGTTATGTGAAAGGTCTTTCTTGGAATTGTAACTGTGGTCTCCCCAAGTAATAGGCCTTTAATCAGGTATAAATAACTTGATACCTAAAATAAAGTCATAATTATTGCTATTATTAATTGAAGGGCCTGGTGCAAAAACAACGTAAGTGACTTTGTATGAAATGCTTAATTCTCCCAAAAGTTATCAAGAGATAGTAGGCATAATCTAGGGAGAGTTGAGGACTTCATCAAAAGTCACTTACGTTGTTTTTGCACTAGACTCTTTAATTATACATTAAGATAAACAAAGCTCAGCCAATTGGTAACACCCAGGATTCAGTTAAGGGTCTTTCAGGGTACGAAGCATTATTAAACAACTGCTAAACAAATCCCAACCAATTTCTACACACTTTCACTAACACAACCAGAATTCATTACAGATTAGTTATTCGTATCTAAGCAATTTAACAGACATGTTTTATCAACTCCTTCTTTAAATGGTACTTTGTTGTTTCAAGTCGATGCAAGGTAAGCATCACAAAATATACTCCACTCAGCCTTGCTGTTTCGTTAAAATAAGGTATTGCTACATAAAAGGTAAAGCATCACAAAAAGTGTCCCACTTGGCCTTGATGTTTCGTTAAAGTAAGGTATTGCTACACAAAAGGTAAAGCATCACAAAATATACTCCACTCCGCCTTGATCTTTTGTTAAATAAGGTATTGCTACACAAAAGTTCAAATGGTTCCTTTTTTGCATTGCAGGATGAGAACAGAAGCAAGCAAGCCTGGTTTTTGTTTTTAAAAATTTTATTTCAGCGAAAATGCACACATGTGCAAATAACTTTGCACCCATTCTTCTATTTTCAAGTCGAGACTACAGGAAGTTAGAATGTGATTCACGATAGAGAGTAGGGATGTATAAAAAACAAAAATTATGACTTAAAACAATTCTATCTGCACAAATTACACTAAGTGGGCTGCAAACTTAAAATTCAAGGATTTTTCCAGGTCACTCCAGAAATTCAAGGATTTCACCAAAAATGAACGGTTCCAAATAGAGTAAATAACTATTAAAAACAAGCAACACATTCAAATAATTTTCAAATATGTCTAGCAACTTGAGTTACTTTGGCCCCAAAGCAGGGTCCAACAATAGACGCAGCTACAACACCATAAATCATATGGCCGCCTTCAACAGCTACCCTGGAGAAAGCTCTTAAAGAAGTAACAATAACATAAAACAGAACTTAAAAGACTTTGAAACTTCTTTTACAAGAATCCCTAGGAAAAAGTGGAATGACTGTGTGATGGTCTTTAGAATGGAAAATATGAACTTGTTGGGAGTGGAGGAGCATGTGGTCAGGATCGAGAGATGTGGAGGGCAGTTATCGCCTGTCCAACCCCTTCCTAGATGGGAAAATGCGGATATTAGACAAGAATGATGATGATGAAATTAAAAAATTAAGCAAGACTTAAAGGTAAAGATAAAGCTTTCTTTATTTATCATCGGTAGTTCCGTCAGTTAATAGAACTGTTATCAATGGAAGCCGACGGTGCGCCCTTTACCCCCTTCCTCTGTCTATGCTCTATTTTACGGCTATTTAAAGCTACAGCTACACAGATCAGAGAAAAGTCGGAACAGACGTTGGAGTCACTGACAATCGAACTGGGTACATCCGGCGTAGAAGGCAGCGCACTTACCAACTGTGCTACACACCTGCTGCAACTCAGACTTACCTGTAAGGAGAAGTTTGATTGTAATCTATGATTCATTGGTCAGGGGTGGAGAGGTCACGATAAATAGAACACATGATACTGACTGGAGCTTCAGCCTTCAAAGCAGAGATTTACACACCTACAGCCTGTAGAATATCTCTATCATACCTACAGCCTGTAGAGTATCTCTAGTATCTCTACAGCCTGTAGAGTACAGGTATCTCTAGCATACCTACAGCCAGTAGAGCATCTCTAGCATACCTACAGCCTGTAGAGTACAGGTATCGCTAGCATACCTACAGCCTGTAGAGTATCTCTAGCATAACTACAGCCTGTAGGGTATCTCTAGCATACCTACAGCCAGTAGAGCATCTCTAGCATACCTACAGCCAGTAGAGCATCTCTAGCATACCTACAGCCAGTAGAGCATCTCTAGCATAACTATAGCCAGTAGAGTATCTCTAGCATAACTACAGCCAGTAGAGTATCTCTAGCATAACTACAGCCAGTAGAGCATCTCTAGCATAACTACAGCCTGTAGAGTATCTCTAGCATAACTACAGCCTGTAGGGTATCTCTAGCATAACTACAGCCTGTAGGGTATCTCTAGCATAACTACAGCCAGTAGAGCATCTCTAGCATACCTACAGCCTGAACGAACAAAAAAATGGTTGGGTAAAATCCCTACTTATAAGAGTAAATAGAAAAGAGGTTTTGCATGTAACCTCTTTACTGCTGACCAATGACTCATAGACACAGAATTCAACATCTGAATTTATGTTATCGATTCTTCGTTTGGCAGTTTCTACCACTTTTGGGCCTCTGTTTCCACTGAACATAAAAGACCCAATAGCTCGTTATTTGGTGTTTTCACGGTAATTTCACCTGATTCAGGAGTATCCTCATCTTCGCTATCAAGTATAAAGTCATTGATGTTGTCCATATAAATTATTCTTCTGATTGCCTAATGTTCTTATAACCTCAAATGTAAACAAACACATCTGTATGCTCCTAAATACCACGCTTAACTGAAGCTCTGATATCGCAAGCTTTATCTCACGTGACTTTGGAGTGACAAAATAGAATGCTTTTTTAAAACTTTTTTTGTTTTGGATTGACATTGAAACATTGGACACTAAAGTAGTGTTACTTGAAGTATAAAATATTATGCAGGAAAATGTGAAGATTATTAAAACCAGGATTTGCAATAGTCTTCTAAAAGAGTGATACTAAATTATTTGTTAATAACAAAATGTAAAAGGCTGCATGAGCTCGGGTTTCAAATTAGGCTGATAATGGGATACTAAAGTAGTCTTACTTGAAGTATAAAATTTAATGTAAAATATTGCGAAGATTATTAAACCCAAGATTTTGAGTAGTCTTCAAATTGAAATAGTAATAATTTTTTTTATAACAGTGTGAAAGGCAGCATGAATAACACAGCTGAATCCTGGGCTTTAAATTAGGCTGATATTGTTGATCTCACATCTAATCTACAATTTCTCTCCAAGATCCATGATGACATTGTCACAGAAAAGTGTGTATTCTTGAGCACCCCAAGCAAGTGGAGTTCATGCATAAATTTGTGTCACGTTAGTAAGGCAACCAGAGGTATGCATTGGAGCACAAGCAGCAAAACGATACTTTAAAAGATTCATTGAAAAAACAGATGTTTTTTTCAAATATACCTGGTGCCAAAACACAAAACTCGTCAAGGAATTCCACTTTTCTACCAACACTGAATATATTCACAGTATTACAGTAATTTACAATGTTTTCACTTCTAAAAGGTGTGCAAGCTTTGATTTTGATCATTCTTTGTCCATGTGTGCTAAGCTGATGTTTGATTACGCTATGATATGAAAGTGGCCTGGATCCAACAGTGCATGCTCTTTAAATTGTAAAATAAATTTTATTATCACTTGAATTAAACTGAATTTTAATGAAGTACACACTTTGTCATTTGTGAAGTCTTAATGTCTGGTTTTCCTTCATCCAAAAATTTGACTTTGGCCAAAATTTGTGGTGGCAACTTCCTAAACTGTGAGCTACAAGGTTAAGAGATTTGACAACCACCTTCTGCTTGTAATAATGATAAATTAAGCAGAACAATAAGAAGTATTTTAAACAGTATTACTAACATGGTCATGGTACTGATGTTACTACCAAGTCAATTTTGAATGAGAATTTACCTTTCTTCGGTCCCGATGCTCCTCTCGATACTGATCCATACGGTGGAAACTTGGAATCGTCTGATTCATTCTTTGACAGCACTGCCTGTGACGTCAAAGAGGTTGGTGTAATAAGTTGAAGCAGTTCTTTCTGTGAATTACTTCCTTCACAGTGATGACACCTACTCTTTCTTTTAGAGTCTCCATTTTGATCTGTTAGCTTACTTGGCACTTTAGCGTCAAAGATAAACACCTTGTCAATATGCAATGGACATTCGAGGCCACACTTGCATGTCCCACCAGTTGTCAGATAATCAACAACTTGATCCCTGCATCTTAATCGATTACTACTTGGGCTGTTGAATTCAATTAAGAGTTTAAGTGATCTAATAGTGAAACAATTTAAATGAAAACATTAATCAACAAAGGCTACTTCAAGCCCTAAGCTTAAACAGTATATGTAGAAACCTCAGGGCCTCTATAAGGCAAACACTGATAGCACATGTTTCATCACAGGCTGCCCAAACTGGAAATTAGTTATATTAAAAATTTCCCATACAAAGTCTTGTACAAAATTTAGTCAAAATTTCATTAACAAAAAAATTGAAAAATAATAAAGTTCACCTACCTTGAGTTCAGCTTATGTTTGTCTCTTGTGTGTATTTTGGGGACGATTGGAGGTGTTTTAGAGGGATTTTTTGCGATCATTCTTCCACTCTATTAAAAGAAGTAAAGGCTGGAAACCTTAATTTGAAAACTTCCCCACGCAATACACCATAATTCCCATAATACAAACAAAATCAATTTAAAAGTCTGTATGCATGCCCATGAATAAATGCCTTATAAACCTATTGCCATCTCACATCAATCGGTTGGCAAAAACCTGCTCAAAAGCACGATTTTTCCTCAAGTATTCCTGCACTTCTATCTTCAAGCGAGCCACACAGTTCATTGATGTGACACAGTCAACCATTGTTTAGTAAATTAGTGACCGCGCCGCAACAAAATCAAAACCCACCAGGGTAGCTAGGTGAACAATTTTGCGAGCAGACTAGGATCCCCAAGAAAAATTATTCGAAGTCGGTATTGTTTTTTCGTCCAATAGAAGATCGAGGATTAAATTTAAATTTGAATGGCACAGCTGGAGTTGCGGTGATCACTGATTTGGGAAAATCGTCCTCTTGGGCGGGTTTTTGCCAACCGATTGATGTGAAATGGCAATAGGTTTATAAGGCATTTATTCGTGGAGATGCATAAAGACTTTTAAATTGATTTTGTTTGTATTACAGGAATTATGGTGTATAGCACACACACTGAATTTAATACCATAAGTGAAAGCAGATTACAATATAATAGTACAAACTATAACTAGAAATTAGGTA
>JANCMA020341878.1:0-11687 GCA_024336925.2 Zoanthus solanderi | reverse complement strand
CTTTCAAATACCGTATCATAATTGTAGAAACTGTGGTTGCACAGCCCTATTCTGTTATGTCCGTTCAGGAATTACGTACGTACCGCTAATTTCAATTAAGTTCATTTTTGTTTTACTATAACTAGTCAGTTTTCTATCCAATAAGTCAGTTTTTAGTGTGGTCTGCTATTGTGTTACCAAGTTGGAGGCATTAGGCCATTTTTCTACCTCACTGAAACTCAAAGGTATACCAATACAAGTCAAGTTTATCAACTCGGTGCATGTGCGACAAAGTAAGTAAAGTTTTCATTAACTATCTTCTAGGTTAGTTTCGGCACAATTTAGTTATGTTTTTTGTCTTTTATTTTGTTAATTCAGTAAAAATTTTGTCATTAGATTTTATTGAGAATTTTAGTATTGCATTGACGAGTGTGATTAGTTAAGCCAAAGTTACTTCCTGCTAGTCGACCTTTTCGTGCAATTTGCCACAATTGGTTGTCTCTCTGGCCTTTAGTTAAAGCACTGATCTGCCTGATTCGCTCATCGTCGACCTACAAGTTCTCTCAAATGAAAACTGTTAGTGCTTGTTGACCTACAGTCATTAAGAACTCCTCGGAGGATATCACATCTTTAACTTTTGGAATTCCTAAGGGCTGCACAGGTCCAGGTTTCGGACTCATTGTCCAACAAATACCAGTGAACCTTCCATATTCCTTCAACTTAGTATACAAATTCTGGCAATCCTCACGTTTGGCTGGCGGGATAAATAGTTGTATTTTTTTTAGGGGAAAAAAATTTCTGCTACGGACTAACGAGAACAGTTTGGGGACATCCTCTCCACATGCACTTCACATCCGTACACAACCTCGTTCCCAGGCCGTCTGTCTTACAGGGAAGAGACCCTGACATGCGCTGATCACGTGTCTCCCAGATAAACAATTTTTTTAGAATCCTCTGGAGGGGCCCCTTCTTCAGAAAGTTCGCACCCTTTTTAGCCATGTCAAAATGAGGCTGGTGTACCCGCCATGTCTTCAGTTATTGCATTTATGGTCAGCAGTGGCTATTGGAATATTAATATCAAAGTTTGAAGTTTCAAAGAGATTATTTGCCTGCATTTGTTTTTTAAGCCAAGCTACGGCAACGCGTTAACAAGGGCTAAATGTTTGTAAATAATTTGAGCAATGTATGGAAACGGTAGAATAAAATTAGTAATAAATGGACTGTTTAGCTTTTTACTTGTTTTGTTGCCTGTATATTAAATTGCATTTCTGAATTATGTCTTCGATTTTGCGTATGCTACACTTGACGCAGTAAGTGAAGTTTCATTTATACTAGTTTAAAAACTCAAAATAATTTTCATTACTAGATAAAGTAATCAACATTATAAAGAATAAATACTTGACACAGTTTTAGTCTAAAATATGCATACATTATGTCATAAAATATTTTCTTAACAATTTTCTCATATGTCCGCGGTCTTCTGCAAATACGCGGACAATAAAAAATTAGTTATTTGTGAAAAAAACGTTATCAAACAACAATAGTACATGTTATAAATCGATACAAAAAATTATCTGGAATTTTTTCATTCAATGTTCTTTTTATTTTAACAGCAGAAAACATGTTAAAACGAACTTCTATTTGTTGTGGAACTTTTTGTAGAAAAGGCACGTCGATTTTGATAAAACAATTATTTTGTTTCAAATTAATTCACGGGGGCTACATCCATAAAATGCTTTCCTTCTGCTTTTGCCTTATTTCTACAAACATAAATATTCCAGGAATACGATAAGTTAATTCGTCCTTGAAAACAACTACTACTACAAAAAAAAAAAAAGCGAAATTTTGACCAAAGACAAATTATCAAAATGCATATATATCATTTATGTTACGTTCATAATTCGTTTCTGCTAGTTTGGATAATTTAAAGGTAAGTCATTCTTAAATAAAGAATTGAGTGATAACCTTATCGGTGATAAATTCTCAAGTTGTTGCAGAGTAGTGCCTTTGGAGAACGGAAGTGTGATTTCATTAAAAGACCACAACGACTAGATTTTACTGTTGCTAAATCCACCTTGATAAATCTTGGGTGCAGATGGTGACTTTTGTCTCCTTAAATGCTGTAACATTATATAGTCATCTTTCATAAGACTTGCATGGCAGTAATTTTTCCTGTGGCAACGAACAATTGTGAATATCTTCAGCTGAGACTAGAAATGCACAGTTAGCTTTCTTCAAAATATTTTTTGCAGTGTCTAACAATTTTCATCGATTCACACAGGCTACAGGAGCTAGGAGATACGCTTACATATGATACATAAACTTTGTTCGCTGTTTGGGACCGACTGCCATATGCCATTGTCAAACTTTGTTTTGGAGACAACTCTTTTCTGTCTAGCCTAGCCTCAGTAGAGATAAATTTTATACCAAGTTGCCTCTTCCTCAAACTATTTGTTTCTTACATACCAGATTCTGGGAAACACGTGACCAGCCTTTGCCAGGGTCTCTTCTCTGTGAGAGAAAGGCCCTGAGAATGAGGTTGATCCGTACGACTCAAGGTTTGAATACGGTAGATGAACAGTGTGACTGCATCACTGCATTTAGATTCTCATCTCGGACAATCATAATTTGAAAACTCAAAATGCCTATATCATCAAAATGGGTTTTTACTGATTCGTATAGAGCAAAAAAAATTGTTTCAGAAGTTCTTTTTTCGATTTTGCTATAAACGAAATTTTGAGTTTTTTGAAAACAAGGTCGAGCGCTTTGATTACTGGCAAAGAGCATAGCAACTAAGAACCAATCACTTAAAAATACTACACAAAGATATAGGGGTTTTAGTTTCTTTTTGAAGTTATGCCTCCTAGATGTGTAATTTACGATTGTTCAAACACCACTAATACCAGTAAAGGTATCTTGTACCAGATACCTTTCTGGGGTGATAATACACCTTTAGCGATTAAAAGAAGAAAAGTTTGAATAACGTTTGTTAATACAAAGAGAGCCAAATGGACGCCTTCACGCTCGTCAGTAATCCGCTCAAATCATTTCTCGATAGACTGTTTTGAGTATGGTTCCAAAACAGTAGGAACTTACAAGGTTCCTAAACTGAAAAGGGACGAGTACGGTGTGCGTGTGTAGGAAGGAGAATAGTGATTGTGCAAAGCGCATGAAGCAGAGAGAGAACTGTTTAATGTTATATTATAAACACAAACAAATCTAAAATTTTAAATATCGGTGGTGTACATCTTCCGACTTCTGTTGCTTTTTTATTGAAATTTTATTTGATGTAGCATTATAGGGACTACAATAGATGTTATTTTTTCTGCCTACAATATTAACTATTGTAACACTTGGTATTGAAATCGCGACGTAACTATCGCCTTTTTATTATTATGCAATCAACGAGAATAATCGAGTGGAAATAAGTCGAATATATGTTATAATAGAAAACATTGGAAAACCGGGTGAACTTAACTACCTTGCAGTTGAACGGGTGATGAGTCATGAAATCTTGTGAAACACACTCAATGCGGGTGAGTTGACAGCTATGAATAATGTTCAAAGACAAAGAATACTTTCTCGATCCGCAACGTTTTCTTCGATTTTAAGCCTTCAAAAGCACCATACTCATCTAATATTAAAAGTTATTAAAAGCTGAAAAATTCCATCAACAGTATTCTAAAAATAGCTGACAAAAAACATGAAATCAACTTTCGCTTGGCACAGATCATCTATGCATATCGTATTTCAATCACACAATGGAAATAAATATATTTTAAAGGTATACCTTGTTGAAACCGGCTTAGTTGCACCCCAATGTAGCTAACTCCTTCCTCCTTACACGATGTTCTTCACGTTTTTTCCTATAGTTGTCTAGCCAAGCTTCGTCAGCAATCGGATAGTCGAAGTAAGCTTTTATATCAGTGTTGCTGTCAGTAACCGTGTCGGAACAAAATTAGTAAGTGGATTCCCAGTTCCTGCTTTCTTGAGATTCATCTTCAATTTCATATTGAATCCCAACAGAAGGGTTCCTGGCTTCGCTTGACATTGCATTGGCACGAAGCATTATATTTCCCACTGAAAATCAATGCTTTTTTACCCGATGTTGGTCCAATTTCTATACATTTGTTAGTAAATGCAGCAAACATGTTCTCAGTTCTCATTCCCCCTTAGGCGCGACTTTTTTTCAAACATAGTCACTTTAACGGTGATATCTCCAAAACTAAAAGTTTAATGCAAAATCTAAGCTATAACTTCTTAAACAACTTTTTTTACTCTATCGGAATCACTAAAAACACAATTTGATGAAATAGGCACTTTAATTGATTTTTTTTTTGTCAAGATAGATCTGAAATAATAAAGAGCAACTCAGCATCGCAAAGAATAATTTGGTAGCCACCATCACGGAATAGTTGAAAACAAATGCTGTATAAATTTGCGTATGGCAATGAATATCCTTCATAAAACAGATCTTAAAAGGATCAGGTTCTCAGGGTTCGAGTCTTGGTGGTAATGAATTTTTCGATGCTCCCGCAAATTTGCACTTTCTTGTGTATTAAACAATAACTGAAATTAGCCGCTTACAGGAACAAATATTATACAAGTACGACGCTTCGACCGTCTTGCATATTATTTAGTGTTTTTACTGTCATTTTATATTTTATATTGAGGAAACCAGAAATGAATCCACTGGCAATGTAATATCATCTGGATGTGTATATTCTGCAGTACTCTTCAAATTTAAACTTCACTTCAATAGCCGCCTTACTGAGCTTTTCAAATCTTCCTTACAAACTTCTTACCTCGCAGCTAAAATGAAACGCTATTCCAACTCTGTTTCAACATTTTAGCTGGAACGTTTGGTTATCAGTGGAGATATTTCTCCAACTCTCGGACCAGAGAAATGTAAATCTGTTCCAAAACAATCGTCAAAAACCATCGGGCAACATGTTGTGATTCTTGGAAAAGTCAATGTCATATCAGAACTACCGTTTTATAGGACTGAGACACTAGAAATAGCAAGGGAAAGTAATGGAAATGACTTATTATGTCATATAAATAAACTCAAATGACACCAGGGATTTACCGGACGCCTGATTTACCTAACTTAGTACTCCAAAAAAAAATACATGTGCGTCCTAAGGGACGCAGAAAAAAATTTGCTCTGTTATTTAAATTTCCCATTTATTCATCGGTCTTTCAAAAGCATTTCAAGTCGTTCTTTCGATCGAGTCCGCCATCTTGGACAGAATAATTGGAGCCTGGTAACTATACCGCCAAAAGAGCCTGGGGAGAGAAGCATGCTTGTGCTTGTCTGCCTCCCGCCCTTGCCCGTTTGTGTTGTTATTAAAGATGGCGGCAAAATGTCAGAAACAAGGCAATTGAGATAAGTTTTTTTTTAGTTCAAGTTATGAAAACGAATGTGAGGTTTTAGAAACGGATGCTGATGATGAACAATTGAGTGAAAGTGTTGCATCTGCATCAGCGTCTTCGGAATCTATGAAGAGAAAACTGCGAAAATGGCATAATGGCTGGCTCATGAAGTTTCCTTGGCTGAGAAGGTCAGAATTAGGAGGCATGCAGTGCGATTTTTGCCTACGATATAAGGCTTCAAATCCATTCACAAGTGAAAAGGGTTGCACTAATTTTCAAAATTCAACACTGGTCAGGCATCAAGAATGTAAATCTCACATGGACAGTGTATTGAAACTTAAACTTCGATCACAATTTGATAGTGCATGCCAAAAAGCCAAGCAAAGAATTAATGAGGAAGAAAACGAAAAAATGCAAAACTATGTCAAGCAATTACGTACTGTTTATTTAATGGCAAAGAGGGATATAGCTGCTGTTTTCACTGATTTTATGCACTTGCAAGTTTTAAATGATGTGAGGTGTGTCAGGTGTGACAAAGCGTCCACAAGTTATTATGGAATTTGAGGAGTCAATCGAGACAGTTCTTGAAAAAGAGTTACTTAGCAAAATAAACTCTAGTGATTACTTGGGAATCATGCTCGATGAAACTTGTGACATAACAGTAGAAAAAAGCTGGCTGTGTATATCAAATTTTTGGTTAATGGTGAAGCAAATGTTGCTTTTGTAGGCAATGAACACATAACTGACTCTACGGCTGCTGGTATTGAAATGGCTTTAATATATTTTCTTACTTGAAAAGGCATTTCTGATGAACATCTTTCAAATGTTTATGGTCTTGGTACAGATGGGCCCCCAGTAATGGTAGGGAGGCATAATGGTCTGGGTGTTAAGATTGGAGAGGAGAAACCAGCATTTGATTCAAGTTCATTGTGTGGCACATCGACTGAACTTGCCTGCAAGGTGAAGCAAATACCTGATGGAACATCAGTTCGCTAGCTTTTTGAGGCAGCTGTGAAGACGAGTTTTCGAGGGTTTATATAGATTTCTTGCAACAAGCCTGTTTGTGCTGTTCACTGCCTTACTAGTAGATGTTCTTACTGTTATTGGTGTGCTCAGTCTAACATTTCAAAAAGACTCAGTTAACCTATCCTGTCTTAAGCATAGTGTCAACTCTACTAAGGCCACATTGAATGCAATGAAGAATGGATCTACTAAAGTGGATGAAGTACTTAACAAACTTGGTAATGCACCATTACCTGGCCAGAAGTCAAAATACCAAGGTGTTGATATAGTTGACAATGATCCAATAAGACAGCGATTTTATTCCTTAAGGGATGAGTACTTGAACAGTCTGATTCAGAAATTAGATGAGAGATTTACAGACCAGGAACTTAACATTTTTGAATGTTTTGATGCTATTTTTAACCCAGAATGATATCCAGAAAATTAGGCTGATCTGCACAATCATGCTACTAAACAACTTGATACACTCTGTGATAAATACAGTGG
Source organism: Zoanthus solanderi (assembly GCA_024336925.2). NCBI lineage: Eukaryota > Metazoa > Cnidaria > Anthozoa > Zoantharia > Zoanthidae > Zoanthus > Zoanthus solanderi. Next base: position 4,823 of record JANCMA020341878.1, on the reverse strand, counting down.
TATTGTGGACAAAGACAGAGCCACTGCAAATTTTCTCCAGTTTAAACATCTTGCTAGATCTTACAAAAATGTTCTGAACTTTAGTACCTTTATCAGAATTCTTGTTAATGACTACAGTGAGCAATTTACAGAGTTTGTAAAATTAGGGAAAGTTGCTATTGTTATACCTGTTTCCTCTGCTCCCTGTGAAAGAGGTTTTTCAGTACAGAATTCCATCAAAAACAAAGTAAGAAATAAGTTAAATCCTACCAGATTAAACAGGCTTATGTTCATTAAGTTGGTTGGTCCCGATATTGAGAGCTTTGATTTCAATCAAGCTGCAAGAATGTTTGCAAACATGAAGAATAGGCACTAATATCATATGTCTATGGTCTGATTTGTAAATAAAGATGTTTAAATGTTGCCTTTTATAAAATAAACAAACTTTTAAACTTTTAAGTTTTATAAACAGTCGTACCCTGGGACTCATTCTTTTTAACTGGGGACTCCTAAAATGTTGAGTTGTGAGTCCCCTGGACGCCAAAATAAACTAGCTCAAGTAAATCCCTGGACACAAAGCTTGATAGACATGATTCTAACTAATAAATCAGAACTGCTTGGTGATTGTGGAGTATGCAATCCAGAAATTAGTGATTATACACTCGTTTATGGGTTTATAAAGGAGAAAGTAAAACCAAAGACTGAAAGAATTATCAAATTTTGATACTAAATATTTTGATGCAGTGAAATACAAGGAAGACATTAATAAGGCTCCCTAGCATGTGGGAGAAATTTTTGACACGGATTACTGATGAACATCTACCTGAAAAGAAAATGAGAGTCGGCACTAGCATGTCCCCTATATGACAAGCAAATGGAAAAATGCCATCAGAGCTAAACGGAGAACTGACAGAAAATACATAAAGGAGAAGACAAGAGAAAACTGGTAACTGAGGCAGCAAACTAGAAATGAAACTACCAGACTAAGGAGAAAAACAATAAGAGAATACTGGAAAATCAGTCTACAAAGCTGAAGGCAAACCTGGACAATTCTATAAAATATTTCTGCCTTTCCTCAGTGGAAAGAAAAAGAACATCTCAAACGACTTGAGTTTAAGTATGGAAGGGGCAATATGTCATGACCAAACTAAAGTTGCAAACTTCTTGAGCAAGCATTTTGCTAACATTGCAGGAAATATTGGTTATACTGTCCAAAAAGATAGTGACACACATGCAAGTATGTCAAGCATTAGAGTGAAATCTGCAAAGCCTCAAAAATATTCACCAAGACAGTCTAAATAGGTTAGAAGTGGAAACAGCACTACAAAATCTTAATACAAGAAAAAAATACCGGCTGGGATGGAATCCCTTCAAAGGCATTAAAGGTTGCTTCAAATGAAATAGAATTACCTCTAACTTCACTATATAATGTACGTATAGCACAAGGTGAATGGCTGAAAACATGGAAAAAAGGGGGATGGACACCCATTCATAAGGAGAGTCCCCATGAGAAAGAAAATTATAAGCCAATAACTGTCCAGGCCACTATAAACAAAATGTTCGAGCAATTACCAAACAGATAGCGTATGGCTTTAACGATAGGCTCAGTGATAAATTAAGAGCTTATACAAAAACCCAGTTGTGAAACAGCGCTATTGTCTTTAACTGGGAATTGTAAAATGGCCTTAAATAACCACAAAGGTGTTTGACTGACAGAAATGTTGACTCTTTTGACTCTTTGTACCATCCACTCATGCTAGCCAATATCAGGGCCTATGGTTTTAATAACAACAGTTTCAAACTATTGAGATCATATTTTACTGATCGGTACCACAGAGTGAAACTTGGCCCAAAACATGTCATAATACGGATTCTAACATCAATATGTATGCTGACGACCATCAGTTCTAAACTGTAAGCAGTTGTATAGCGTATGTTCACTATATTTTAAAACAAAATGCTAGATTGGCCTCTAGGTGGTATGATAACAAATATCTTAAAAGCAAACTTGCAAAGTATCAAATTATTATAGCACCGGGAAAAGACAGTAAGCATACTTCAAGTATTATGGTTGATAATTATAAAGTTAAGCCCACAAATTGTCTTAAACTTCTTGGAGTGCTAATCGACGACAATCTTAGATTTGATCAATATATACATAACGTGTTGGAATAAAAATGAGGTTTGGGAGCCTTAAACCCAACAGCACTAAATTAAAATAATTTAAAGCTGCAATTCTACCATACCTGACATATAGCCACCTAGTCTGGCATTTTTGTCGAGAAAGTGACAACAGACAACTGGAGACAATTCAGAAAAGAGTTTTGAGGGCAATATATTGTGATAAATCATCAGGTTACAGTGATCTATTAGAAATGGCCAACCTATGCACTTCAAAAAAAACAGAAAGATCCGGGACATTGCCATTCTTATGTATAAAGTCAGAAACAACTTATGCCCCAGCTGTAACAACAGTCTATTCTAAAGCTCTAACACACAGTCTAACCTTAGAAACAATGACTTTTCTTAACGTTTGGTAAACCCTCGTTAAAATATATGAGCCCAAAAGTATGGGCCATCGTGCCAAAAAACATCAGTGATCTGACAACATCTTTTAAAAAATAACAGAAATAGCATAGTATAATGGTTGCAAATAATCTAGTAGTTATTTTTAATTAGTGTCCCCATTTAGTGCTATTTTAGCTTGACAGTTGAATAAAGGTTATTATCATCATCATTACTATACTAATCATTGTTGTAGAGCATTGGATGAAATATTCTGATTTTGTTATTTAAAGCAAAAAATGTAACCCTCGACATTTTACCCTAGGTAAATTTTAATAAAGGGAAGTAGATTATAGATTTGATGATTTGCTCATTAAGTTCTTATTTATTTGAATATTTTGAAATAAAACTTTTCATCTTTTTTTTGGGACCAATTGATAAGCAAAAATATTGCGAGTCAATTGCTTGTTATAAGTCGCTTACATATTCATTCGGCCTTAGATTAATTAGGACTTTAAACAGACCAAAAGAATGACCAAAATCTTGCCAAAAAATTCTATATACTTTCACTAACTTAACTCCATTGCTGGCAGTATAGCTCTTTTATCTGATGATGAGTAACTTTTTGTTGGAGCTACGAAATAAATTATCATCCACGTGTTATCTTATTAATGTGGGAACAATAGTCTTTAAGATGGTTCAACAGTCAGAAAAATAATGAAAAACTCATTTTTTTGTTTTGTCCAGTTTTGAAAACCTTGGAACTTGTACTACCCTATTTTAAAAAAAACTTTATCGATTTCTTTCTTTTATATTTTTTTGCATTTTATTAACCTGAGTAAAAAAAAAAATGTTTCTCTGTTGTCATGGTAACTAGGTTTGTTTACGTGCCAATTTCGCTATAAAAAGTCCCAAAAACTGGCTAAAATATACTAGAATTCGCATCGTTTAAAAATTAGGGAGCTGGGGACAAGTTTCCACTCTTGGAAGGCCAGGTTTCTCAGTACAAGTCAAACGTTTTATCAACGTTGTTCAGAAATTAGAAAATGAAACCGAAAATGAAAGCGAGATTCATTCAAAGAAAGAAAAGAAAGTTTACTGGCAATATTTACACCAGGAAAAAAGAATCTACTGAATCAGAGCTTTTAGTTGCTGAGAAAAGTGCGATTAGCAGTGAGAATTGGTCGAGTGAGGAAAACAGCAATGCAGATAAACAAACACCTACGCCTTCGGTTTCGAGTTTGAGTTCAAGTGCAAAATAACCTTCAGTGACAGTCAAGAAACTCCGTAAGCAGTCAGATTCGAGCGATTCTGGAACTGAAGATTTTTCTGATAGTACTGGCCCTGAAGGTTTCCGTTTTGTTGATATTTCTATTTTGGTGTCCAGCATGCAGATACGGTCATGTTGTGCTAGAAGAAGACAAAGAGAAAAAGATGGGCTTTGCTTCCCTGCTAGTTGTGAGGTGTAAGTCCCATAAATGCTCCTACGAAAAAGAATTCTATACTTCAGAAACAGTTGTGAATGGAAAAGCGTTTGAAGCTAATAGACGAGCTGTGCTTGCGGCCAGAAATATTGGAATCGGACATCAAGGTCTCGTAAAGTTTTCAATGGTTATGAACATGATGCCACCCATGAATAAAATTCCTACAAGGACCATGTTAGAGAAATTGTACTCGCAGCGGAAAGTGTTGCCAAGCAAAGCATGCAAAATGCAGTCGAGGAATTGAAAGGTATTTATGAGCCTGAAGAAAATGGAAATTATACTGTTGGAATTTCTGCAGACGGTATGTGAAGGAAGAGGGGATATTCATCCTCGTATGGTGTTGTCACGGCCATATCCATTGATTGGTAAGGTTGTTGATTATGAAGTTATGTCGAAAGAATGTAGAGAGTGCATGTTATGGAAAGACAAGGAAGGAACCGATGAATTTATGGAGTGGTGGGAAGGCCATCAGGCAAACTGTAATGCAAATTTTGAGGGCTCATCTGGAGCTATGGATGCAGCTGGTGTGTTGTCCATATACCAGAGATCAGTGGAAAATTATGGTCTGCAATATGTTGAATTTTTCGGAGATGGAGACAGCAAATCCTACAAAGTTCTGGTAGATGAAGCTGTGTATGGTAATATTGCATGAAGTTACAAAGCTGGAATGTGTGGGCCATGTGCAGAAGCGCTTGGGATCCCGGCTTCGCTCGCTAAAAAAGAGAACAGGGCAAGCTCGTCTTGCTGATGGCAAGTGTATCGGCGGGCGAGGAAGACTAACCGACAAAACAATTGACAGCTTACAGGTCTATTATGGAAAAGCCATTAGAGAAAATACCCATGACATCACAGAAA
>JANCMA020341772.1:0-11687 GCA_024336925.2 Zoanthus solanderi | reverse complement strand
TGTGGACAGCTTCCGGTTAACAGCTTTTAGGTATAGCAATGTGTCTACCTGCGCATGCGCGCAGTAGACACAAAAACAAAAGCATTCAAGGAACACTTTATAATGAATAATCATTTAATATCAGCAAACAGCTGGAGTCTGCTAGGCAACCCTAAAATCAACCATTGACAATGCGAGTTTTATCTGTTACACAAATTCTATTAACAGTTTTCATGTTTGAAGAATTGTTCCTTCTTCTAAATGCTAACAGAACGCTACCTCCCAGCCGTTAGCCTAAATCAGTCAGAGCTGTCAAGGTCCTGCATGCTAGCTGCAAAAAAAATGGAATGACCTTCATTTACATGCAAAGTAAAGAAAGTCTTCTCTCGAGCAAGACTACAGACCATATGGGCAACCTTTAAGTAAGATGTTCGTCATTTATCTTAACATATCTAACAACGCCATATTCGCCTTTAACACACGGCAGCCATATTGTCTCCGGAGACTAAAAATACTTTGTTTTAGCACCCCAAGGCTTGCAGCCATAAAAATGGGAGCAAGGCTTAGGGCGGTGAAAAAAAGCTTTTTTAGTCTCCGGGAACAATATGGCTGCAGTGTGAAAAGGCGAATTGCATCACCAAGATTGTAACTAAAGTTAATATTTTACTAAACTGCAAGTCCCTATCCAGTGACAATTACAATTTGAGGAACTGTATCAAAGATAACTTGAAAGAAGAAAAAGATGGTATCGGGTGAAGTACTTTAGCAACAGCTTAGAACCAGCACCAGCGAGAATTCCGCTGAGGAAGCTCGCTCCATACAAAAGCTAGATAATTTCCGTAAAGAAGGAGAAAAAAAAGTAGCTCAAGGATATAAGCAATATCTTCAAGAGATGGATTGTGCAGCTCTAGGAGTGCGTGTAGAAGAAGACAAAATAGAACTTTTTGGATCTATACAGCACTTGGTTCCAAAACAACCAAGTTAATGTTGTATTTCTAGTAGTCACTATTCATGTATTATTCACATACTGACATCAGGTAAGGGACGAGGAAGATGGGTGTAATATCGAACACGTGGGATTGAGCTTCCAGAATCGCAATTCTAAGTCAAAGATCAATGGTAGCTTATCACACTACTTACGGAAAAGAGCTCATTTTTAGCCCATTCAAGCACGCGCATGCACCAGCAATGAATGAGTATCGTGGGGGTGAAACGTCGACGGAAGTGGTTGTAGACCGAAATTTGTGGACGGAAGTGAAAGTGTCCTTCGAGCGTGGCTACATGGTAGACTTTAGTGTGCACGGACCTAATTTGAGGCCCGTATTGACCTTTTTTTATTTTAGTTTTTTTTCCTTTTCTTTTTCTGAACTTAAAATTGTCTATAACGCCTTTTTCTTACTTTGTAATACAATTTAATATTAAACCATTTGTAAAAAATTGATGATTTAATCATTAGACTGCTTAATATTATTGCCCATCACACGAATGAGCTGGCTCTAAGAGCTCTTTGATTTATATTCATTTATTATGGTTCTTTATTTCGAGATTATTTTTTCTTGAATGTAAATTTTTACATTTCAATATTACAATTTTTAAACTATTAAACAAATCATTAACTAAGTGACAAATAAAATAAAAGGGAAAAAAATGTAAACAACTCAAATTGTATATCTCTCTAATTATCTATTTATCTAAGAGGCAGTTATAGTTTTACCTTTCTACCTTTCTACTCCCTTTATGAAAGCATCCCACTTTTTCCAGTGATACTCGAGATTATTGGTTCTTTAGCAATAATATATTTTGTAATATATATAACGTCTTTAAACGTTGCATCAACAGGTGAAATGTTAATGGCGTTTCGCCAATCTTACAGTAGCAAATAAAAAAAAAATTCCATATAAAATGAAGTGATTGATTAACAGGTTATGTTCATTGACTTCAAAACTTCTAAAGAAATTGTATTTTATATTTAGAGGATTCAAAGTTACTTTGAGCCTGTTTGGAAGCAAATATACTCCATCCGAGAACTCCTGTACGGTTGGGCATTGGAAAAAGAAATTTTAGTGTTTCAGTCTTTTCTTTGCAGAAATAGCAAAGATGAGAGTGAGTTTTTCTAATCTTATGGAGTAAACCGCTTGTACATATTATGATTTAGATTCTCGCAGTTTAGTGTGTAGAATTGTTTTAAAAGGTAATGCAAAAATCTTTTCCCTATCTAGTTTAAAAGTTTCTGTACATAAATCAAGTTTTGATTCAACACCACGGGATCTGTCGTCTTAATTCCAAACTCTTTTAGTTTATTGCGCCAATCCAAGGGAATTGCTTGAATAAACAAAAACTCAAGTAATTTTCCATTGGTGCCGTTGTTGCTGGTGGATAACTGTTTGTCAAGTCTAAAGTTTCCTTCCCTATCAAACAAGTCCCAACCTGTAAATAATCCCATATCCAAAAGGTGTTGGTTGTATATTGATTTCTTGTCAATACAGATGAACTTATTGTTCCAAATAATTTCTCTAGCTATTACTTCTGGTGAATTTGGATCAAATCGCCTGGCAGATGTCCACACATTAGCACAATTTATGCAAAGAACACATATTTCAACGTTGCTAAAAGCTAAATCCGTCACGGGCCAAGTGGCCCATGGAGCCAGCTCTTATCTCTGGTTTCTGTAGTGTTAAGCGGATGAGAGTCTTTGACTTACCCTGGACGGGACACTAATCCATCGCAGGTTAGCTCCCAGCAGACGCTGGTACTCATTTACCAACCCCGGAAGGATAAAAGCTGAGTCAGCTTAGGCGGGAAAGAAGGTCGCACTGATAGTCAAATTTCAGCAGAGCAGAGGATTAGACTGTGGACCTTGTGGTCAGATGATCATACCAACTGCACCAACCACACACGCCCATTTTAAGATTGGATAGCCCAAATTAAACGCAGTGCCTACTCGCCAACTGCCTCCAATACCTCTTTTCTAACGTATTTAACGAGTATAAAATGGAAGCACCTTTGCATTTGTATAACCATTCTAAGGAACTCAAAGAAAAGGTAGAATCTTCTAACTGTTTTGAAACGTAAGTAACCTAAAAATGATCGCCTAATATTGTAAACGTTTCTAAAAACGTATGCACTACTGTGTAGGTTTGATTAAATTGTTAAAAGTCAAAATATATCTAAAGTGAGCTCATTAAATACACTTTACTAAATGCCTCACTTAGTCCACTTAACTCAGTTACTTTTTCTGCACTTTCAAGCATCAATGGCACCTTTCAATCTATTTGCTGGTCAAGAATCTGCCATGCAACGGATATGAAGTTGCCACTGGCACAACTGCGACTGCTAACTCTTTAAAATCTTTGGCATCTAGAATAAGGAGGGAAGTTGTATCATTTTTCACATCAATAACAGCAGACAGCACCACCCCATCATCTTCGCCATTAGGTTCGGGAGCTTCAACAAAAACCGGTTCGGATGGGTATTTGCCAGGTTCATACCAAATTTTTGATTCTTTGGTGTCCAGGTCAACCTTGACAATTTGGTCAAAAAAGACGGATTCACCAGTACTTGAGGTGCCGTTACCATATAGGTATCTGTATGGTTTGCAATTATAGCTAACATAATTAAACTGTGGCAACTCCAGACCACGAAACAACAGCTCAAAATCAAGACCATCTGCTTTTTGAGGGAGGATTTTGGTTTTATTTGGTTCCCCAAGCTCATGCAGTGGTAGACTATACCGCCTGACATCACTGATTGATAATCCGTTACCAGATCTAAGATTGTGAAGGTAAAGTTCCTGTACAAGACTTGCATCTTTGTATCCACACAAATCAATTACAATATTTTCCGAATCTTCATCTTCATACGCATTAATATGGTGAAAACAAAAAAATGGCTGAGATTTAAATTTCCCAATTTCGTTGCCAGTACTTCTGTCAATGACGTGGAAAATGGAGAGCTGATCAGCATCCCAGTAAAGTGCATCTTCAACAGTATAACCAACGATGTTCTTTAAGAGGAGCTTCGCAATTGAAAACATTAATGGATTCTCTACGACAACGAAGTAATTCTCTGTCATAGCAAAGCTGTGCAAGTATGCAAGATTGCTATATGGAGAAATGGTACAAATTGCCTTTCCATCGTCAAAGGGATTTTCACTTGGGTCGTCTGACTTTGGGGGAATTTCGGAGAGCACCCATTTACAGCACCTTCCATATGCAATCCTGATATTGTAGACTGTTCCATCGTTTGCCTCGAGAGGATGGGCAATTGCAGCTGTGATGTTACCCTCAACTGTGGAACAAGCAATATTAAACATTATTAGTATCATATATGACCTCGTTGGAGCTCATTAAGTTGATATCCCCATTTACCCCATGTCAGGTATCTCGGATCCCAGAATCCAGGTCAAGAAATCCAGAATCCTGGAAAGCAGACGTTTTGGAATCAAGAATCCACTAAGATGGAATCTTGAATCCACTACTTGGGATCCAGAGTCCATATCATGGAATCCGGAATTCAAAACTGTCACGGATTACCTAAGATGGAGGAGCCTGGCGAATTTCATCAATGCCGCCAGTATGTTAGTTTTGTTTACTTTGATGGCCAGCGACCAAGCTTACTTTGAGAGTTGCGAGACCTTGGAACGTATCTGTTGTTCCTCCATCTAGTTTTCGGATGTGACAGCATTCTAAATCAAAAGCAGTTTGTGTATGACTGGCTTAGTATTGGCTTACACTGTAGGTGCAAGTTCTGACTTATCCAGTAATGTTACAGTCTGGATACGAACCAAAGCTGTTAATTTAACTTTTCTCATTTTCACTTCATTTGTTATTTGAAATTTATAAGCTGTTACTTTTATTGAGAGTAACAATTGTGCACAAATTGCCATTGTTCTATAACAAATCAAAATAGAGAAGGTGTGCATATAAAAATTGGGGTGACTATTTAGATAAGTACTTACTAGAAGTTCACATATTTGGTAAGGTTGTTAGTTGAATTAAAGGGGAACTTAAACTGGAAGGGATCCGCTTTCCAAATAAGCAGCTGAAGTATAACAGAACACACAGAATCTGATACATCCCTACTACAAGGATTTTTAAGTATTTTCTATTATTTTGTATTTATTTTTTAGATGCTAAATATTCAAGCATGCCTCTTGTTGCTTACTGTTAAATAATATCCTTCATCCACCAAAACCTCGAACAACATCAACGGCCTAGAATGGATGTTTCCTTTTGGAGGGGAACAAACAATTTTTTTTTTTTAAATGATGAAATGATAATACCATTATGTCCATATGGTGAGGCCTTCAAAGATTTTCTAGCACAGCTTAGTATAAAACAAAAACTATGGATGTGCATTGATACCAATTTTTTTTTCTGAACATTTAAATATATTGACTGATTTTTGCACATATTTTGACTGTCTGACATGAAAAAATGTGATTACTTTTTTCCTGATATTTTAACTGGCTGGACAAAGAGTAAAAGTTAATATTTACCTGTTATTTAAAATATCTACAAAAAAAGGGGAAAAAAAGGCCTCTGTGCCCCCTAAAGATTTCTCTCCCAATTTATTATGTCTTTTACTTGTTAAAGAAATTTAGTTTTACTTAACAGTGAAATATGCAGTGCATTAATTTATTTTATGATTAATATACATGCAACAATTAGTATCCATGCATTTCAGAACAGTTACAAGTTTTTGTACTTCATTTCTGCTTTATTTTGAGTAAATGTAACACACAAGTTTAAGAATAAACATTTATTTTGACACTGATAATTTCATTTTAAAAGTAACTGCACTCGCTTTATAAGAACATGTTTTTTGAAATCAGACTGAACGTTTTCTTAATTTGGTGGTGATTTAAGCATCAAAATATTCTTAAAATGATTTTAATTTATTTAATTTATTGATTGTAATATGATCCAGGGTGCTTAGCTTTGAACCACTTTTCCCAAGCGCTTGGTTTTATGCGGAAAGATTTTAGCTTTTTAGACTTTCTGGCATAGTAGTGAGCCTGACGGATTTTCGGCAATTTTGAGAAGAACGGAGAGAGCAATGTGAGAGCAATGTGTGGTGCAAAGCTAATGAAGAAAAAGAGGACAGAAGACCTAATGGAGATGTTAGGATTGAGGGAAACAGTGGTTCAGATGGCAAAGTTGCATGGAGTGAGATGGTACGGGCATTTGTTGAGGAGGGATGATGGGCATGTTTTGAGAAAAGCGTTGGAGTTTGAAGTGAAGGGCAAGAAGAAGCGAAGACGACCGAAGAAGACGTGGAAGACGCAAGTAAAGAAGGAGACCAAGAGTGTTGGTTTGGAGAAGGAGGATGTCTTGAATCGAGAGAGATGGAGAGTGGGGGTTGGAGAGATTGCTGTTAGAGTGGGGTAAATCCGGCCACCACCGTTTACGGAGATAAACCCGGACCAAAATTGGATTGATTGATTGATTGTTCTTATTCTTCAACTGTGTACTCTCTGTGCTGATGAAATCCCCATTCCTTCAGTTGGCGTGTTGCAAATATCTAATAATGCCAGTTTTGTGTCGACGCTGGAATCAAAGGCTTTTGGAAGGATAGACTTGGTTGTCTTTACACTATTTTCGGCTTTACCACTGGCTTGGGGGTAGTGTAGCGAACTTGTGGTATGTCTGAAGTTATAGCTCTTAGAAAATCTTGTAAACTCGTCAAACTGAACTCTATTATCTGTAGAAACCCTGTCAGGTCAGTCATATGGAGCCATGAGTGCCTTTATTTTATTGATCACTGCTATCGTTGTCGTTCGTGTCAGTTTGTCCACCTCGAAGAAACTGGAGTACCTATTTGTAGTTACTAGATAATTCTGACCACAAAATTCAAACAGGTCGATTGAAATTCTTTGCCAGGGCTGTGATGGTAGTTCATAACTAATTAGGGGTTCTCTTTGTTGTTCACACTTGTAGGCATTGCAGGTGCATTTTAGGCAATTGTAGGCATTACAGGTGCATTTTAGGCAATTGTAGGCATTGCAGGTGCATTTTAGGCAATTGTAGGCATTGCAGGTGCTGTCCTTGGAATTATGCAGTATGATATCTTTGTTCTTTCCTAGCCAATAAAAGGTCTCTTATGCCCTTCTGTGCAGGGTTGTTCAAAAGCTGGTTAATTAACCCTGGATTAGGCAAAAATTTAAGGACCGTTTTCTCTTGAAGAAAAAGTTAACGATTCTATTAGATTACTGTTTTGGTTTTCAAAGGAAAAAAGTTGTAAATCTCAAAATTACAGCTGAAATCCTTCCCAGGAAGGTTTGAAACAAAACCATGGGTTAGTGCTAATCGGCTATTGAACAACTGGGCAATGAGTGTCCATGTATACCTTAGTGGCTGAAAAACAACTTTTGCAAAACTTTCAGGCTCGCACTCGTTGGAACAACTACCGTCTCTCATCTTGATATACAAGGCCGTTCTGAGTTGTCAGTTTCAAATTCTGTTGGTGGTCTGTTGTCTATAAATATCGCTTCCTCTTCGTCAATCTCTCTCTTACAACTGCTTGTAAGAAGGTAAGCCCTATTCAGCGTGTCCGCAACATATAACTCTGTTTCTTTTTTGTACACAACTTTAAGGTCAAATTTCTGCAAACGCAGAAGCTAGGCATGCGTTGCAGTCGCTTTGGCGCATCGAGTAGGCTTGTTTTCATTGTGCTATGTATAGGCTTGTAGCACTTTGCGGCCGTAAGTGTAAATTTCAAACTTCTCCAAGCCAAAAGCAACGGCTAAGAGCTCCGATCCTTTTCTATTTGTGCGTACTGAAACTCAGTGGCAGTCAGGGAGCGAGATGCATATGCTATTGGGTTCCCTTTTTGGATCAATCCCGGTTTCTGTTAAACTACTCACCCATCCCTCCCTAAGGTTGGGATTAGGGTTAGTTGGGTTAGAGTTAACCCAAACCCTATGAAGGGGTGGGTAAGAAGTTTACCAGAAACCGGGAGTGATCCCCCTTTTTTGGAGGCAAGCACCAAGGCCACTCTTGGAGGCATCGCACTGCAGGACAGTAGGAAGTTTAGAGTTGAAAAATTTTAGGACTGGTGCTTTTTTTGTTTTTTTTATCTCACTGAAACACTTTCCATGCACATGCTCATCCCTGAAATACTGTTTCTTCCTCTTTCGGAGGGTAGTAGTTAATGCTACGTTTGGTGCAAATTTCTGTACACAGTTAGCCATTCCTAGTCCTCTTAGAATGCCCTGTTTGTTGGAGGGTTTTGGTATTTCGCGTATGGCCTTTATCTTGTTTGGATGAACTTGAAAACTTTCTGCTGAGATCACGTGGCCAAGGTAGTTCACTTCCGATTGATGAAACTGCATATTTTATGAATTGAGTTTAATGCCTCGCTCACGAAATCGATTGAGGAATGCTACTAACTTCTTGTCGCGATCAACTAGTATATCATCAGCAACTGCCTCATCTGCCTAGGCCTATGCTCTCCAAGGCAATGTCCATTCGTGGCTGGAAATCTTCCAGTGCTGGTGTCACCCCAAAAGGGAGGTACTGCCATCAATAACACTCCCATGGTGTCCCAAAAGTGGTCAACTAGCTGTGCCAGAATCCATTTCTTGTATCTAGGACTGAAAAATGCGTGCTTTGGATAGCAGTGGCAAGAAATCGTCAATGGGTTGAGAGTCGGTACGCAATTCGGTTGAGTGCATTATTCAAGGGTTTTGGGTCAATGCACAGACTGATCTTTCATTTTTTTGGTTTTGACTACATTTGCAGAGACTCATTCAGTTGAACGCGGCCGACCTCGGTTATCGGATCTGCAGGTTAATCAGTCTGTCTAACTCATGTTAAAAGTGTATACCTCAGTTGTGGCTTTTTTATGTATAAAATGTCCTTATTGGCAAAAAAAACTGATCGCGATTTTTTTTCATGGCGTAATTTGCATTTAAACTTTTTAAAGAACCACTTCTGGTTTCACCTTGACCGAGTACCAGTTCACACACACTGAGCGGGTTTTGAGCATCTAGATGGGCAAGACCTGTCCTGCATACTCAAGAAACGAAAATAATTTTATTTCATACAAACTGAAATCTTTTGCACAGAATCGATAGCACGAAAGAATCATACGCAATTTTTTTCATCCAATCACAAGCGCGAAATGGCTTTATCACACGTGGGAAAAGCGTTTCGTCCAATCAGAAAATCCCTTTGCGCCTGCTACGCAGGCTAATTCGGAACGTTTTCACACTGTTGTTGGCGCCTCTACAATATTAGGGACCTTAAGCAATAAGGACAGCGACGCCGACGCCGACGGCAAAGAACAATACTAAATACAATAACTGCACGTTGGAATGTTTCGAGCTCGGCACCTGCACGTAGTTGTCGCTAAAATTAGAACGTGAAAAGACCTTTTTTGGAGTTCTCGGGACTGCAAGGATGTAATAACAGATAAGTTCTTGGTATTTGTTTAGCTTCATGGAGAAACATTTAATCGCTTTCTCCTCACAAAGTTTAAGGCGGAGAAAACAAACTCCTATGAAACGCACAAAGAAGTAAAAAGTAAGTCGGGAATGTGATTTTTCTGAACCGTTGTCCTTCGAGTTGCCGTCGTCGTTGCTAAAGGTCCCTAATCATTCACTAAAGTGTGCAGAATCTCCACATGCAAGTGTTCCTGCAAACGGCTAGTTATAATTTACAGACAGTGCTTCGACAACTTCGACTGCCGCGGAAGCTACAGCAAAGGCTCCACGAACGTCAGTGATGACCGAAAGCGAAAGTAAAGCTGAAACGTTGTAATTTTTAATGAAAAGTCCCGTTGTGCCGGCTACAGGTCTATTTAGCGGTGCAATTACCACACTGACAATTAATACCATTAACCAGTCACCAACTTCAGTCTCAACAGCAAGAAAAAGCTTTAAACGCATTAAGCGAGTTTTAGATTCTTCCGACAACGATGACAGTCAATAGTGAAAACAAAATTGACTTTGTTTCGGTGATTTTGATACGTTTTATCAGTATTTATCTAATTATTCAGTAATTTAAAATCCAAAAATTATTTAATGCAATTAGATGTTATTCAGATAATTATTTGGTTTTAGTTTGGTTTTCGCAGAAGCGACATACAAAGTGTTGTGAACTTTTTGAATAAAAATATAAGGTTTTATAACTTGACTACTCTCTGTCTGTTTTGCGGAATGAAAATGCAAACAAATTTTATTAAAACATTGAAGGTAAATCAGTATGTATGAAATAAATTACTTCATGGAAAGTGCTTTTTATGGGATTTTCGCACTCACTGGTTTTGTATCAGAACTCTCACTCGTTCGCTGCGCTCACTCGTTCGACTTCAGATACATCACCAACTCGTCCCATGCGCGCGCGCTTTCCATGAAGTAATCTCTATATTTTAAACTGTCAGTCAGATATAATTATTTCCGAAGTTCGTATAGATCTTTGAAAGCCAATATTCAGATTTTTTCAAGACATTTTGTGGAGTTTTTCCCATTTTTCCTGATTCATTTAATGACATATGATGGTTAACTTGAGTGTATTTTGTTCATGAATGTCATAATTGCAATACTTGATTCAAACAAACAAACAAACAGCCAATACACTGGAATTGCTACTTGAATCGTGAGCATCTTTATATGAATTTTCTTTTTTTTTTTTTTTTTGGACGTTGATACCACAAATTCCACACTTTTTCAAGACATCAGTTTTGTTTTCCAGACTTTGGAGAATATTCTGGATTTTTGAACTTTTACCAGTTCTCCAGACTGTACGAACCCTGTATTTCTTTATTTTAAATAAAGTTTTTAAAAAAACTAAAAAAGATCAACAAGACAACAGTTACTGATTACGAGTGTAAGCGACCGCGGAAAACTTTGTTAAGTGAACAAATTATGCGCACAACATGAAAAAACCTTTTTTTTTTTTTCAATTTTGCTTTAGTATTTGCGGTACAATTCACCTAACAGAAAGCAATACACAAATACACAAACAGAATAAATTACGCGCATGGATAAAAACCTCAACTGCGAAGTTGTTCCCCTGAGGCGTAAGTTGACAGAAGTATTACGGCCTGTGTATGTTAAACGTACAAAAAGCAATCATTCATTTTATCTACTTAAAAAGTTCACCTTGAAAATAAGTAGCATAAAGTAGTGATAATTGACATTAAAAGGAATCTCTAGTATTGTTAAATTCAACTCAACAAATATTACGTAATGCCCATCCCAAAGCAATCCTATTTCAATTTTTCAAACATAACCTTGCAAACTAGCATTGAATGGAACATTAAGACTGTAATGAGATTACACTCAACTCGTTTGTAGGCTGACAACTCCATTTATTAATAACAGTATTAGCAAATAAAATTTAAAGTTACGTAATTTTGTCAGTTCACCCCACGCCCATGGTTAATAAAAGCACATTCTATAAACTCGATTTTTCAAAACAAACCTGGAAAATCAGTGTTCTACGCTGAATTAAAGCATAACAATAAATCATATCGGAGAAAATGGCCGGCTCCAGGGACCAGGCAATGTTTATTAATAATATATCAAACGTTATAATACAAAAATTAAAACATTAGCAAAAGCACAAAATTGCAATATAGGCTGAAATAAACTGAAGTCATGCTTGAAAGTCCGTCAGGGAGGCCAGGAAAAACCTCAAAAACCCTATCTTGGGACAAAAGAGGAAATCTGGATGGGGCCCAAGACGCGACTTAGTTCCCCCATT
>JANCMA020341669.1:0-11689 GCA_024336925.2 Zoanthus solanderi | reverse complement strand
ACCCCATATACTCTGGTTCGCTGACCCCATATACTCTGGTAAGCTGACCCCATAGACTCTGGTAAGCTGACCCCATACACTCTAGTACACTGACCCCATATACTCTGGTTCGCTGACCCCATATACTCTGGTAAGCTGACCCCATAGACTCTGGTAAGCTGACCCCATAGACTCTGGTACACTGACCCCATAGACTCTGGTTCGCTGACCCCATAGACTCTGGTTCGCTAAACACAGGGTAACAATCAATCAAACAATCTAACATCAAACAATCACGCGTGGTTGGGATGATGTGAAATGGAAAAAGTCTCCATCACATTATTGATCATATTGCCCAATTCAAATTACAGCATTATCCTAATTATGACCAGGTTACTGCCACTTACCCTAGACTTAACATCTGTACTAATTGCTTCATTTCGTTTGAGAGCTGCATCAACCATACTGACATCTCGCCCCAGTTCCTCCTCTTCTAACACATGCATAATGTCGTCCAACCAGGACTCGCGCAAAGTTGCCTAGAAAGGAAACTAGCTCATTTGTACTTCGCTCAGTTCTGTTCTAACCACAGACATTTTATCAGCAGCAAAACCACATGTAAATAAAAACAAAGAATAAATAAACTAGCCAGACAGCTGAGTCGAGAAGCAAGGCTGGAAGAAATTGAAAATAGATATCTAAACAGAAGTAACTAGAATGCTGCTAAAAATAAATAGCAAAACAGTTACTGTTCATCAGAAGGATACCTAAAATGCGTGCAATTCTACAATTGATGTCGGTTTCATTTTAAAAGAAAGGCGATTTTCGAAAATTTGTTTAAGATTGCACTAATTTTTGAGTTTCAACCTCAAAGGTTTTTCAAGTGTTTTCATAAATATACTTGTGAGTATCTAGTCTATATTTATTCAACAAGTGAAACAAAACACTCGGGTTTGTAGATACGTAAACTATTTGTCTAAAGATACATAATGGATGAGCGACACGAAACTGAAACCTCTAATTGTAAAAAAAACCTTAGTTATTTCAGTTGCCAGAATCGTTAAGGCGATGTTCCACTAAGGAAAACCGACAATCATTTTCAAGATTTCCTGCAGTGTAGGAATGAAAAGTTTCAGCCTCGTTTATATTCTTAGCATTTCTTAAATTTTGAAAATTTGTATCCTTAAATTATTATAAGAGTGCACCTGCTAAATCACTCTGCATGTCATGACAGGTTAACATTTAACCTTATATAATTGCTAATGCATTGACCAAGAAAAAAAGTCGCACTTCTAAGTTAATAGTCGCGAATCTTGATGCTAGATTTAGTACAAGTAATACTTTCTCGAAATTTGTTATCATTGAATTCATTTAACAGAAGAACAAAGTACTTACAATAATAGAAAAAAAGGAAGACTTTCATAAACACTGAATAAATATTTAGAAAACGGGAAACTGCTGGTGAATACACCAGTATTCGAAGCTGTGACCAGAGCGATGCCGGTGCAGCAGCGCTATAATTGATTGGCATTGTACGGTTTACATCAAAATAGATACCTTTGTATTAAACTTTTCTGCCATTTTTTCCAACTTCTCTTGCCTAAAAATACCCATAAATGTCAAATGAAAAGTTAGAAATACTTCTCTCTTCATAAGAGAACTATTATAAATTATAAAATTATAACTATTATACAAATTTATACATTGTTCCGATTGGAATTTGCTTTTTCATTTACGATTTGATTTACGATTTGATTTAGCGCTCGTATCTCTTAAGGGGATGCACTGTAGTGACCATTCCGGGTCAGGAAATACCTTGACTATAAGTCTGAGTCCAGCCATCGATGCTTTAATTAGCCATCAGCTAAATCCTTCACAAGCCAAGTGGCCCATGGAGCCGGCGCTTATCTGCGCTGTCCGTAGTGTTAAGCGGATGAAAGTCTTTGAATATACCTGCACGGGACACTAATCCATCGCAGGTTACCTCCCAGCAGACGCTGGTACTCATTTACCTACACTAAAAGGATGGAAAGCTTTGACGGAAAAGAGGTCGCACATATATTCAAATCTCGGGAGAACCGCGACTGAAGTCAGGGCCTCGTGGTCGGAAGGCAGAGATCTTAACAACTGCGCCAACCACGCCTGCTCCTTTAATTAGCCATTGGAGCTAATATATTCTAGATTTAGGTCGCTTTCTTCAACCTAATTTCCCCTTTGAAATGCACCGGCAGCGCAATTTTAATTGTGCAACGACTGAAGCAGAAATCGTTTTACTTCAGCCTCCTAGATTATAAGACAAAGGAAAACACAACTTTAGAAAAGGTAGACTGCTAGACTGCTACACACTTTTTTCTGCTTTCTATCTTTTTACTTACGTTTAAGTTTTCTAGTATTATCTCAAAACAAGAATGTAATGAATAAAATGAAAAAAGAAATTGCTGAAGAAAAAGACGAGTTGATGGTCAAAATCAAACATTACTTTGCAGAAGTACATCACATGTTAAAATAATAAATACAGGTTTGAGACAAATCATCATATTATTATTATTGTAATAGGACCTGATTAGCTCCTCCCTGAGGGCCATTTCTCTTTCATGTTCACAGCTCTCCATGGTTTGCCACGCCCTATTGATATCTTTAACCAATTTTCCCTCTGGGGCAACATAGGGTTTCTGTAGGTTTGCTTTTCTCGATGTCTGAATGGTGAACAGGTGAGCTTCTATGTTGACACGCTCTGTGTATCTGTTGGAACAATCAACTCTTAAAGTAAAACCATTTAAAGGGATTATGTCATGCTATTTTAGCATCTTTTTAAAATCCCAAATGTGCCTTGGCCTCAAATGAATTCCAAAAATAGTGGTCTAGGTTTGTTATTTAAGACTATATTATGACGTTTATTCTGTTTTCTGTCATTTGTTGCTACGGATGGCAAGGATGGACAAAGATTGAAACTTGAAAAAGGTGGGCAAACTTTATTCACAGGTTTTGCTGTTAACTCAACAAAACATACCATGGGTTATGGGTTGCTCTTTTTTATATTAGATATTCACCTCACAGATTATCAGGAACATTTTATGCATAAGTAAAGCCACTAAGTAACGATTTTGGGGAAAAATTGACTCAAAACAACAAAATCGTCGGAAAATAGCCTCTTTAAACAATGGAATATGCTATAAATACATTATCAAACCTCATAAGTTAATTGAATATAATAAAAAAGTTAATGAAGTTAATGAGAGACCTTTTTAGCGTAAACTGGATTTCCCATAAGTTATTGATGGCCGCAAAGTTCTTACTTTTAGTTCATAGAAGCTATCTATTTTTGAGTTTCTCCTAAACGAAATCACTAAACGCAACCAGAACAATGTAACTATCCTGCTGAATTTTAAGAGTATGATTTTGAGAATTTATTAAAATCAATTCATCTTTCGGATGCCACCTCAACCAATACTAGTAAACTGATACAGGATTGTAGTATTTTAAAATAAGCGACATTCGAAACATGTTTGGATGAAATTATTGTCGAATATTGTGGACGCATGAAAAACGTGAATTTGTCAACAATGTTTCATACTGAAAAATTCTAAAGCTTTTGTTTAAATTTTGGAAAGGTTTCACCAATTCATTTTTTTTATTTCATATACATTTTAAATACTCAATGAAACATTAAAATATTCTACAATTTATCTATTAAATTCTCAACACTTGCAAACATCCCTTACTTTGGCGGCTTTTCAATAGTTCTAAAGAACTTGAACGCACTCATTTCTCTCTGAACTGCAGCAATTGATTTCTGGAAAGGACGCTCTAACTCCGAGATTTTACTACTAATCCAAGTTAACAGGTCTGTCACCATTCTCTGGTATGTCCGTTCCAGTTCTTCAACCTCCATCATATTACCAACGATCTACAGGAAACATTATGAGGGAAATTATTAAACCGTTTGTTTAGAGCTTCGGTCTTTTCACTATCTACTTTTTTTCGTAATATGTCTTTTAGAGTGTTTAAGTTCAAGAGTATTGACACCTTGTGACAATTTCACAGGTTGCAATTGCAAGTGTGAACTGTAACAGCAAAATTTTAAAATGACAACCTATCACTTGCACTGTACATTGTCAGGTTTAACATTAAGAACGATTGTGAATATCCTATCATCATCATTACCATCATCTTTCTCGTCATTGTCATCATCATCATCCTTACTATTATTACTAATCATTGATTAATGAAGTGCGTTCAATTTCTATTAAGAGTTCGAAATGCGCTGACAGCAAGCACTGAGGTATGAAAACTTAATTTCTGCTATTTGCAGAAGAAAATTTTTATAATTTTAAAAAGCATTTCTTCCTTTAAAAAGTCTTACAATCAGTTTTAAAACTAGCCTGTTCTTATACAAAGTAAAAATACTCGCCATGAGGTGTGCGATTGCCATTTGTGCATCGGCATGTGACGTGACAAAACGAGATAAATTATTCAAGATGGCGCAGAAAACGCAGATGTACGACGAAAATTAGTATTACAAATTGTCACCCGTGAGTATCACAGGAATCCCAAGAGTATCGGTTGCGTTTTCATAACGTCAACGCAATTAAAACCGTTATCATCATCAGCAACATCATTCTTATCATCGTTCTCATCATCATTTTCATCACCATTCTTGTCGTCGTCGTCATCGTCACCATCATCATCATCATCAATATCACCATCATCGTTATCATCATCAACGCTATCATAATCATCATCCTCGTAGCTTTTATTCCCAGTATCATTGCCATTGTTAACATATTTATCACAATCTCTGATCCGTTATTATGAAATTATTGTAAATTTTGATTTTGCAGTGTCTAATTCTCCGATGGGACTGCAACAATATTCCACTTTCACGAATATCGCGCTAATTTTTTGGACCACATGAATATCTTTTATGAATCCTCATGATCGTCGATTACGATCCATGATATCTGTAAGAATGCAATACTTTTCAGGTTTGTGATCCTGGACATCCATTACATGGCAGCAAAAGGAAAACAAGCAACATGTTTGAAAACATACAAAATATACCACAATTCAAGCTAGATTGTGAGTAACGTTATCCAGTTTCACTAACACACTGTTTTAGTCTCACCCAAAAGTAGAGTACTGCACATCCTGCATTCTCATTGGCTACTCTACCTGGGATCTATTATCAATAGTATCACTCTACTAGTAAACTTTTGCAAATCCTGCATTCTGATTGGCTACTCTGCTAGAAATCTATTATCAACAGTCTTATTCTACTAGTGGACTATTACAAATTATGCAGTCTGATTAGCTATTTTACTAGTTCTCTATTGTCTACTAGTCGACTGTTAGAAATCTTGCGTTCTGATTGGCTACTCTGCTAGGGGTCTATTATCAATAGCATCGCTCCACCAATGCACTATTGCAAATCCTGCATTCTGATTGGCTACTCTACAAGGGAACTACTGTCAATAGTATCACTCTTTTAATGGATTATTACAAATCCTTAATTCTAATTGGTTACTCTACTAAGGATCTTTTCTCAATAGTATCACTCTCCTAGTAAACTACGGCAAATCTAGCATTCTGATTGGCTACTAAAAGCCTTATTCTAATATTCCCCTAGTTACGCCAAAATTGCTTTTCTTTTCCAAATAAGAAGAGATATGCACCGGATCCTAGGGTCGTAAAGGATTTAACCAGCTTAGCCTTAATATCGTATCATGGCCCAAGTAATGAGAAAATATAGCGAGGACAAAGTATCGTCTCAACTGTATTATGCGATATACGATATCAGTCTATTAATTTTTTAATTAACAACATTTTTAAAACAAGCCCTTTATTCATCAGTTTTAAAACCTTTTGCGCAGTCAGCATTTCTCTTTTAATCAAGCCAATATTTTTATTTTTAGATCTTAATGTCTTAACATTGCATTAATTGTTTTATCATCATATAGACACCAATGAAATACCAGGATTTCTTCAAAGACGAAAACTTGGTATTTAGTAAAGATATCATTCCTATCTTTCACAAAGATAGGAATGATATCATGGTTGTCATGACTACTTTAGTCCTGCCATAGAAACCGTTGTTATTGTCGTTGTCCTGGTATTTTATAGGTGTCCATATAATAAACAGAATATCACATGTCCGCTTGTGGATCCGAATTTAATCTTCTCGTGTTCAAATCAACTTGAACACTCGAAAATAGAATTCGTATCCACGTGCGGCCATGTAATATCTTCTGTTTAAAAGAGAACCGAATGCCAAAACTAATCTATTTTTGTTTGAATCTATTGGTATAGTAGATTAACTCTGTGAAGTTTCTTTTTAAATTAAAGTCTAATTACATTGAGAAATGAAATATAGAAACTAAGAAAACTCTCTAGAAAAGGTTTGTTACCGTGGTCGCTAATGAGATTGTCAGCGCTATGGTATGACATAGGTTACAATATTCAGAGCTTAAATATGGCAGTGTGCTTCGAAATCTTCTTATTTTTTGGGCAATCTATGTCTTGCGAAGTTTCTTTTTTTCTTTTATAGCAGCATAAAGCCGCACAGTAACCATGTTTTTCCTCTTTTAAACATTCTAGTATCGTAACCTACGTCATAAACAACCGCTGGCATCACATATCAAATCTTGTCGATTCGTTACAAAACATCAAACTTTTTTGAACTGCTCGGCTAACAGCTTAAAAAAACTTCATACAGTTGTTCTACCATGCCTAAATGTTCAAACGATGAAAAGTCAATTTTAGGGTTCAGTTCTCCTTTAATGAACAATACATTTTACATCAATCAGAAATTAATACGGCAAGGCGTAGAATTACCTTGGCTATTCTTCTACCTCCAGTTTCTTCACTCTTCATTTTAGCGAAGTATTGGTAATACAGTGACACGTAAGTCATGATCGATTTGTCGTCTGGTCTCGGGCAGTCCACATCTGCAAACACCGTTGAATACATTTAACACACAAAATCTCTAACAGGACGATACAGAAATAATGCAAATCAAAACGCTTTGTTTGAAACTTGTACTATCAGTTTACCCTGAAGAAGGCTGTGGATACAGTCGAAACTTTGAAATTTTTTAAACATTTTAACCAGTGCAATAAATATATTTATCACCTTTATGAATCCACCTGGTTAGAGGAAAACTTTTAAAAATGCAAATCAAGTTAATAAGGAAACATCATCATTCATCATTCATCCTTATCGTGCCCAAAAATAAGGAAACATGATACACTTAACATATAGAGGATACTACACGGTGGCACGAACATATAAAGTTTATCTTCGAGTGGAAATAACTACAGAACAATGTCCTTGACTTTAATATAAAAACGAATCAAAAACGGTTTTTTAATGACTTTGGCTGTCTTCATTTTCCTTTAAAAATTTCACCGTCTGGAACCTCTACGAAAACCCGAGGAGTCGCCATTCTTTTGCAGAAACAAGTGACAAGAGACTGGCGGGAAAATCTTTTGCTTTTTTTAGGACGCGCGCGTACATCCGGGCATTTGGTAAATAACTCTCTCATATCTTCACTAGTGAAAATATGGAAAATAGTTTCCGGTAAAACACCTTTACTCATATAATAAATAGGTTTAAAATAGTTCTTCTTTAGGTAAACTGCTAAATTGTGTCCCCAACAGAGCATAATTTAGAGAACACAAGGTTCAGATTATAATGATCAACGTCGTCCGTAGTTTTAAGGAGCTGAATTTTTAAGCGTTAGCCCTTTACATGATCCCCTTTGCAAGACTTACAGTACCTTCTGCGTCAAGCAGTCTAGCAATCCCAAGTTTTTCTTCTGCTACCACAAAAGCGTTGTTAAGGTTAGCCTCATGCTGACTAGGTCGTAGTGCTGAATAGTCGACAAGATCTGGTCTGCGAGATAAATCACAAGTTAAAACTTGAAAGTTTTAGAATTGCTGATGACCCTGACATTTCAAAAAAAAACCTTATTACATCAACAAAGAAGATAACTTGTTTTTTTACCAAACATGTTAATAACTTCAACTTTCTTTTTTTCCTTTAACACATTTTATTTAACCAATAAGGGTTTTAATCAATAATTTAGTAGTGAACGGAATATTCAATGGTTACTTGGGGGCGTCTTTAAGAGATTACAGCTTTTCATGATCAAAATAAAGATTTTTTAACGATCTTTAAAAATATTATCATGATGGTTATTGGTACTATACGTGAATCATAAATAAGATACCATTTCCTGCATTTTAATTACTCAATTCTAAAATAAATTTATTTTCAAGCACAAAAAAAACTTTTAAAGCTTTGAACGTATAAGTATTGATAGTATCATTATCATTCTGTGTCAGCATCACGTATCACGCGAGATCCAAGAAGTTGAACTCACCTTGCTCAAATAATCCACGCGAGTTTAAAGAAAAGCAAACAAGAAAAAAAATCGCATCGTTTTTACAAGCTAGACGATTGCACG
Source organism: Zoanthus solanderi (assembly GCA_024336925.2). Classification (NCBI taxonomy): domain Eukaryota; kingdom Metazoa; phylum Cnidaria; class Anthozoa; order Zoantharia; family Zoanthidae; genus Zoanthus; species Zoanthus solanderi. Next base: position 3,246 of record JANCMA020341669.1, on the reverse strand, counting down.
TATTTATTTACTCATTTTATCTTTGCCCTTGGCACTGGAATTTGCTAGATGTCCTCATAAAATTTTGCACATTAATTATGTAGATGTAGATGTAAATGACACATAATGCATTTCGTATTTTTGATTGTTTACAAGCATTGACAAATAAGAAATCGGGAGGGTACTGTGGAGGGGAAATGGGAGGCCGGAAAAGACGCTCATAAAACGGGAGGTTTCTAGCCAAAACGGAGGGCTCTAATCTCTACACCTTCTTCTCATTTTCAGATTCCCTCTTTCCATCATTACACTCACTACTGCGACATCCGGCAGTCTACACTCTATATGTGTATCTACAGTAGCAGTCACATTTAGTGCCTGCGGCTCCATAACATGTATAGGAACCAATTTGTTCCATAGGATACTTTCAAGTTAAAACTTGAAATTTATAGAATTACTAATGAACACTGACATTTCAAAAAAAAACTTAAATTACATCACCTAAGAAAATCACTTGTTTTTTTTTTTCACTAAATATGTTAATACCTTCAGCTTTCTTTTTTTCCTTTATCATATTTAATTTGAAAATATCCTATCTTATAAAGAACTGATTTGTTCCCATTGTAAACAAGTCCCTGTTTACAGTGGAACAAATTGGTTCTTTATAACACACGAAAGCTGCTGCTTTACCTGTGTTTCTGAATAAGAGCATTGAAAGCAAGACCGTTTCTCCAACTTGTTGTAAAATTCTGAACATCAACCCCTGGATATCTAAAATGCAAGAGCAGTACAGTATTCATCAACACCTCAGCTTCTACTACGTACTTCATTTTAATTCAAGAAGAAAAAAATATCGAAAGGTTTCATGGGTCCACATGTATTTACTGGAATATGGGAAAATCTTTCTTTACACCATTGGTAAAATAGAAAATGTTATTGCCCTGCAAAGGATATTGCAGCTGATATCTTCACTAAACCATTGACCAATTAAAAACCTAATTAAACAAGCTCAAGAAAGTCCTATTTGAAATTTTTAGATTTTAAAGTAAACCAGCCTGATATATCAATTAATTTGTTTAAGCTCCACAACTGTAAATGGATTTAGGTGATAAAAAAGTGGAAGTGTTAAAGGGGTTATGTCACACTATTTTAGTATTTTTTAAAAAGCCCAAATATGTCTTGCCCTCAACTGAATTCCAAAAATATTGCTCCAGGCTTGTTATTCAAGACTATATTATGACATTTATTCTGCTTCCTGTCTTTTGTTGCTACGAATGGCAAGGATGGAAATGGCTTGAAAGTTTTGATCTCAACCTAGAACACCAAAAAACATATTATCGGTTGCCCTTTTTTAAGATATTTCATTATATATTCACCTTACAGGTTATCAAGAACATTTTGTGCATAAGTAAAACCACTAAGTAACAATATTAGCGAAAACTTGACCCAAAACAACAAAACTGTTGCCTTTATAAGGAATGCGCGGTTCCCTCGTCCCTCCCTTGCAGTCGTGTTTTATCAAAGTCTTCTTCATTTGTCAAGTAGTATAAAGACCTGTAACTCCTTGTGACATTTCCAAAAAAAAAAAACAGCTCCTTATACCCTACTAACAGTGACGATCATAAGTAGATTACTGAGTAGCTAAGCAACTTCTTATTGTAGCAAATTACTAGCAGTATAGATAGAAACAGAGATTAATATAAAAAAGTACCCTCTTGTCTTTCTTTGACACCACAAAAGCAAGGCCTCCTTTGCAGACTTTTTCTCTTTAGAATCATCATCCTGAAATTATAAGATAACAAGCATGTGTCTGTGACATGAGCAATGTTCTAATGAGTTTTAAAATTCAGAGAATAAGTGTTCAAACAGACAATGGATCAGAAGCATTCACCATTTTTTTTTTCTTCTTACATACACTTTCCAGGACTACGATATATTTTCCAAAACATTTTGTTTATATATAATATATATTAAATTATGAATGTTGCTTTAATGTGACGAATGATGGTGTTTTGGATTACCAAACAGCTTTAACGGCTCATTAAGATCCGTCGTCGGTTTCCGTCCAGGAAGGACCGTCATAGTGGCAGCTGGGACTCCAGCCAGGCACGGGTAGCAGGTATCTAGCATCTTGATGCCATCAGATTCTGACGGGGCACCAAACAAGGGACAGTCATTGATGATATGGGGCATGGGTTCTAGTCAGCCACACAGGCGCAATTCCAAGTTGGTGGCACCAATATTGCCAAGAATGAGGCAGTTTACGCCCAACCTGATCTTATGCGGTTTAGGCAAACCCACTAATTACGGGGAGGTTATGGCCTCGGGGCTTATATGAAGGATGTTCAATAAACTCTTGCAGGGTGTTCCTGGTGGCAGCCCGATTGTCGGCAATAACCTTCAATTGTTTTTCGTCTCAAATTCCTTTTGCGAAAAAAAATCAGCCGTAGAAAGATTGAACAAAGTATTCATCAAAAATATTCATCATGGTTTTTGCGTTATTAATTTTAGCCCCTCTGATTTTGGTATTGATTCTACCAAGTATTTTAGGACGTTTCTTTAATACGATCGATGCTATTTGAAACATTTTCTAACTTTTGCTTTCGGAGATTGACCATCCCCGTTGTTTTCGTTTTCGGGTGATTTCCGGTGTAAAATATCTCAAGTCTGAATTTCCAAAATCTCTACTGCCTAATAAATTTAGGTGATGAAACTTTTCATGCTCTTTAACTAGGCCTCCATTTTGAAGCGATTGTGCAGACTGAACGTCTGCAAACTCTACACCAATATGTGCACGATGCAATTGATCCACCAAACCATCCTATATAGGTGGATAATCTTGCCCTGTTTGACATGCATCAATCAAGCAAACTAGTTTACCTCAGCTCAGACAGCTATGTACCACACAACAACTTACAGTTCAGGGATCTAATTTTAGGAAGCGCACTTTTATCTTTGCTCTTGAGCAGTTATTACTTACGTGTTCTTATAATAATATCTCTTGAATATATGACAAGAACTGTGGACCGAGTGTCGTTGAAACACAACACGGCCACTTCACAAACGTACCTATACAGGCTATGTACAGTATGTACGATATCCCACAGTCCTATACAGGCTGCAGTATGTACGATATCCCACAGTCCTATACAGGCTGCAGTATGTACGATATCCCACAGTCCTATACAGGCTACAGTATGTACGATATCCCACAGTCCTATACAGGCTACAGTATGTACGATATCCCACAGTCCTATACAGGCTACAGTA
>JANCMA020341564.1:0-11689 GCA_024336925.2 Zoanthus solanderi | reverse complement strand
ATAGCCCATTCGGCCTACGGCCTCATGGGCTATTGACTCGTAGTCCATTCGTCCTCGAGGTCTAATTGTTAATTAGAAGGCATAGTTTCAAGTCTTAACATTACATTCTTCAAAAATGACAGCAAATATAAAATCAACATTTTTCTAAGGAAATGTATGTGAAAATAGGAATGGAGAGCAAGGCTTGCGTTCCAGTCATACAAATTCTTAGAAAATATCCTATTTTCTGCTGCCTGCTATTTTTTCCATATTTGAAGTCAATAGCTGAAACTTTGCTATTTTACCAATGGGACACTGGGCACTGGGCACAACGTGTTGTTGTTTGACATGTAACGTCTGGTAGTTTACACTCAAAATCAGTCAATTATTTCATTTTTGGAGCATTTTTAATGCCTTAAAAGTCCTTCCTGGTTAACCAATTCCGGTCCAGGGAACAATGGAAATTGCATTTAAGAGGATCTAATTTTACGATTTAAACAGATTACAAGTTCATCCTTAAAAATCTCACTGTCGTTTATCATAGTCTCAGAGTACTTAAAATGTTTTTTTAAAAGTACACTGTAGGCGCGTGACAATAGGTTCATTTAAAGACGTCTGTCGCTTTACTTTGTATTGACGCTTTTAGTTTGCGACTCAGCCAATTACTGTAAGTGGACTGAATATTAGATAGAACCTTTAACAAGTCATTTTGCCGTTTCTGTTAGATTTTCACTAATAAAATTTTCAGTCACAGCAAGCAAACAACGTCAGATAGGAAAAAGGTTAAGAGCACTAACTGCAAGGAAGTGGAACGTGTTTAACAGGTGGCAGAAAACTTTCTTTAAGGACTATATACGTAGTACAAGCTCTAGTCAAACATCGGCAGAAAGATATACTGTTCATAATGCTAAAAACCGTCTGTCTTTATTTGAACATGGTACAATATTTAAAATTATCATATAATTGTGGCAACGAAAATAGGAAATGTGCAGATAACCAGTGTCTGTAACGCGAGGTTGACAATATATGTCACTTATGTCATATATATGTTGACAATATATGTCACAAATGTCACAATATATTACTTGGCTGAGTTTGTGACTCGGGACACAGAAAACTCTCTGTTGTCCTTATAATTGTGTTCGAAGAAGGAGAACACATACTAATCTTGTTGCTCGTGGGCTCAATCCTGATTCCATCTTCCGTTGAGCGATTTTCGCCTCGACTCCATGTTATTGTGACCGTGGTAACATGGTTATCAATGTAGACCATGTGCTTCGTTCGTCCATTTTCTAACTCCATTTTTCCAGCTGGTTGATGTACGTGTCATTTTTAATGTGCTTTTGTACTGAAAAGGACAACGAAGCCAAAGACCATTTGTACTGAAAAGGACAACGATTGAGCGGAAAGTTTTTGTTGCATACTTTTAAAGATGTGATAAAACGTTTTAGTCAAAATACAGAATTTAATAGTTTTTTTTTTTTTGCCTGCTGCAGTCCAAAGCGCAGGAAGTTTGTATCAAGTTAACCGGAGACTATGAACAGAAGTTGGAAACGGTAAGTAATATTTTGTCAGGGGAACATGCTGTTGTTATAGTTGATATACAATATAATACTTAGCAATTATTGAATGAGGCTGAGGATAACACCCTCCTCGACCTACAGAATTCTTCATATCCTACGAAAGCCGAATTTAATTTAATTGTTTTATTATTCATAAAATATCATATTCTGTTTTGTTAGGTCGCATTCGTTTAGATGCAATGCAGTAGTCAACAAAAATAACACAGTCTTGTCCCCAGTTTTTTTTTCGGTCAACCGTTCAATAATTTTCAGCGGGCTGCACTTTTGACGTCATTGATTCAAGATGACGAATTATGCGTGTGGTTTTAATCAATCAGAAACGGGGAAATATTTTGAATGAATAATAAAGTTTATTCTTTGTTTTCACACAATCCCAAGAGACACAAAAGACGTTTTAGACATTGCGGCCATGTTGGTGGCCCAAACAAAAGAAATAATCAAAATTATTTTGTTAAGAGTACAGCAACATGGCCGCCATGACGTCAGGTGAAAACCGGCAATTGTTTAACTCCTTTTTTGTAAAATTGTTGGTTTGAACCGAAAAATAATCTTGTTTAAATAGCTTGCGTTACTCGAATTCAAAGGCATCTTGTGGCCTGTAAACCACCACTTTATAGCCTCTTCAGTGCTGGGAACTGCCGAGAACTAATGAAATTGATCTATTATTAGTATTTATAATATGACATTTTAACTATTATTCTTGAATTTCACAAAGTCCACAAGGATATAACACAATGGCAGATGGAGGTCAAATAATGAGATTCAAGCTAAATTCTAAAGAGATTCTTTTGCATCACTGACCACCATGTGCACTGAACTGGAACCTTATGAAACCCACCAATTGTGTATAATTTTGTCGCTATGATTATTATTAGACACACCTAGCGGAAATCACGAAATGTGTTCTTTTTAGAACTAGATCCCGTCAGGCGGTTTACGTTAAGATAACTAAATAATTAGCATTTTCACTAGGAAAACTCATCTATGACGCATATAGCTTATTAGTATTACCAAGTTTAGATAAAAAATAATGTAACCTATTTTTTTTAACATAAATTGAAGCTCAGGTTTGTAAATATTCTGCGTGCCGGTGTGATTTAGAAGTTCATAAAGTGTTTACAACAGTTTACGACACCAGGATCAAAGATGTCCAAATGGAGAACCATCACATTATATTTTCATCATCAGTAGCAATGAGAATCCATGGAAATGCGCAATATAGGTTTTCAGTGCTACCATAGTGGGATTTTATCACACTCACATTTCTCCTCTGATAAATTTTTATAATTGTCAACTATTTGTGGATGCCCTCCCCATCAAAAACTTGCCAACTTCTTCTTTTGTGACCAGAACGTTGATTTGAAGATCTTCAAGTATGAGAAAAGATCCTTCAAGTTCTTTGCTTAGCTCAGAGCAATTCAATAAACGGCCGCTGGAGATCGTAAAGAAATTTTATTCTGAATTACGCAAAGTAATTTTTATTACAAAGGATCAAAATAAACTACAGTAGCTAGACTTTTATTTGAATTAAGCGAAGAGTTGCACAAAGGAAAAAACCCATTCTTATGGATTTATTTGAGTGAAGCGAAAATTCGAGTTTTGAGAGTTACGCAAGTTTTACCGTAGAAACGTTCAGAGATCATGTGATAAGATAAAGGTTTAAAGATTCATTCATACCTCTTCTAATTATAACTATATGCAGAGTACCAAATGTTTTGTCTTTGGATTTGTTGCTTTGAAATTTAAATTATAAAGTAGAACCTGTATAAAGTAGCACCGTTCTAAGCGGTCATCTTTGTTAAGAGGCAAAGTCAAATGTGGCGAAGTCGCGAGAATTTAATAATATATAAACACAATTAATAAAGTGACCTTTAATGAATGGGCATCTCTATTAGGTGGACGTGGTTACCTTTTTCACAATCCTAAATTTTTCATTGTTTGAAAACTGTACTAAACGGTCAGTGAAAAGTCACTAAGGCAAAATAAGACAATATATAATTACATTTTAATTCGGAAACATGTTAAAGGCGTTAGTTTGTTTATCTCATACTCGAACTTCCTTAATCACTGAAAGTGGCAACAGTATTTTCATGCGATCTTCTACAAAACCTGTATTAAGCGGTCACTTGCAAAATCCCCTATTGTGACCACTCAATAATTCCACGGTAGTTTAATTCAACTTTTGCAATGACTGCACGAGTCTATTTAAAAAAAACTTGGTCGTTTAAGCAAGCAATTTTGGGTAAGTTGTCAGCAAGTAAATTGATTGAAAATCTTTTCTTCACTGCACCTTAAATTAACAGGCTAATCGTGAACTTGAGGAGGCTAGAGCAGAAATTGCCAAACTTCATGCCCAGCGAGACATGTACGAAGAGACTATGAAAAAAGCGTTCATGCGAGGAGTATGCGCTCTCAACCTGGAAGCCATGACCATGTTTGGTAAAGATGCAGATGACGAGGGAAATGCACAGGGTTCAGTACCAGTCAGACAGACTTTGCGAGGTATTGTTTAAGTTAGGACAATTCACTCTAAATCGCTTGTTCTAGCAATAATGCCAAAAGCATAGAACTAGTGTACACTTCCGTCTGCAAGTTACTTTTTCATTCAAACAACACGTTTTCGTGCAAAAGCTCATTCATGAAAACTTGTTGAATATTTTCATTGCGAGACTAAAGTAAACCTTTCAACTGCAAAGCGAACCTGACGCGGTCAAAAGCGTGCATGATGTCACTCAAACCTTTCAACTGCAAATCAAGCCTACTATAGGCACACTGCTCAAAAAAGGGGTATGACCAATGGATCGTCTAGAATTTGTGTTTTAAAATTGCTCTTGCAAACTTGGATCTCCACACAGGAGTGATCTCCATTAAACTAAAACAAAACTAATGAGTTACAGAGAAGTTAATGCATATGAATCTAATTCTTCCCAAATTCTTTTAAAATTACTCAGCAGCTCCTCGGGAAGTAAGTTCAATAATTAAATCAAGAATTAAAACAGCTCAACCAGTACCTGAAGTGTTGTCATACATCGACAATACAGCAAGGTTGCTCGATTGTGAAAACGTCGCCTGTTTGTCAATGAAATAGGTATCGATGCTGCAACTTGTTGCTTTCTGTCTTCACCGTCCCCAAACAAACTATTTTCAATAACTGGAAACATGTGATTTAATAAATGTAGCAGAGTTCTTGATTCTATTTCGAAAACCAAAACATCGGAAATTACTGGCGTTGTATACAGGATACTTTAAACGACTCACTTCAAACTTGTTTCAAAGGCACAAAAATTTGCAAGGTGTGCTTTGTATGGTATGCTTTGTAAGGTGTTCTTTGTATGGTGTGGGTTGTATGTTGTGCTTTGTATGTTGTGCTTTGTAAGTTGTTCTTTGTAAGGTATGCTTTGTATTGTGCGCTTTGTAAGGTGTGCTTTGTAAGGTGTAATTTATAATTTTTTGCTTGTAAGGTGTGCTTTGTAAGGGTATGCTCTGTATTGTGTGCTCTGTAAGAGTGTTCTTTGTAAGGTTTGCTTTGTAAACCGTACTTTCTAAGATGCACATTGTAATTTTTTGCTTTGTAAGGTGTGCCTTGTCAGCTGTGCATTGAAAGGTGTACTTATTTGGTACTACTTATTTAGTAGTATTTAAATATCAACCTTGAATTCTTAGATTTTACATAGAAAATCTTCCAAGATATTTGCTTTTGATTTGTTAAATTGGAATACAAGTTTAAGTTCATTAAATCTTGCTGTTGCTTATCTTTTGTTTTAGATGATGAAGATAAACCTCGTACCAAGGCTCCTCACCCCACGGTTACCACATCAGGTGGAGTTCAGTTCCCTATCAATACTCATCGAAGTGCTCCGGCCCAGAGACATCCCCCGACATCTGGGTCCAGTGGTATTCAAAGGCATCAAACGACTGGAAGAACAGTTACAGTGAAAGCAGTGGGACGATCGGATCTACAGGGACAAAAACCAGCGTCAGGTTAGTGGTCGTTGTAACATTCTCTCCAGTGGATTGTTTCGGTTCGATTGATTGAAGTTGGAGGGGGAGGAGAACAATGACGTTCTTTCTCGAGTTTTAGCTGATTCATTTGCGCCATATGACGCAAAGAATGAGTATCGTGGAGATTGAAATGTGGGCCGGAAGTTGTTGACCGTAGACCGAAATGACAATTTTCGCCGCTTACCCTTCCCCTTAGTAAATGGAAAATTAACTTTGATAAACCTCAAATACACATGTGCAAATGTGTAAACTGTTGCTACAGACTAATAAATAAAAATATAACGTTAAATCACAATTTCGGCATTTCTAAAGTGTGCAAGATGGATCAAGAAGCCGAAATCTTCAAACCGAAAACGATTTTTTGACACGCTGGACTGCACGAGGCAGACCATGAAGGACGAAGAGGTAGATCGTGGAAGGGCGCTTGTTTTATTTTAGTTTTCTTTTTTCTTTTCTGTTTTTTAACTTAAAATTGCCTATTATGCCTTTTTCTTACTTTGTAATACAATTTAAATTAAAACATTTGGAAAAAAATTATGATTTAATCATTTGACTGTATGTTTAATATTATTGTTCATTACATGAATGAGCTGGCTCTAAGAGCCCTTTGATTTGTTCTTTGTTGTTTTGCTGTTTTCTTCTGTAGATTCAGTTACGCTTCGCTACTTACATTTCTAAAGCGATTTGTTTATCTTTGAGCACGCTTAATATGAATAGTATTAAAAATACATAAGAAAGACTGGCCAGCCTTGATTAGCTTTCAGGTTATTTGTGGCGCAGTCAGATTTTTAGCCGGATAAGAGTTGATACCCGAGATTGAATCATCGAATCAGAAGTGAGGTTTTGGAAGTTAAAAGTGTTATTAATTATGAACATTCACTACAGCTGTTACTGTGTTTTGCAGCAAATTATGTAATTTTTCTGGTTCGTCTCAGGAGTTGTTGGTACTCAGGGACCTGTGACATCAATACTAGTGGAGAGACACGACTCTCACTCGGGCGCAGCATCTATAGGCCACGTGACAAAGGACCCAAGTAAAGAGCGCTATACCTCATCCAGGGCGACATCCACACGTGTAACACGACCTGGTGTACAGACAGTTCATACCACCCCTCTGAAAGTTGTCCATTGATATAGAAGCCTATCTATTTCCCAGGGGGAGGAATCATTAGGTGTTAATTATGTACATATATATATAATACATTCTGATAGTAAAAGTTTTTAAAGAGAAATAACGTTTTATCTTTAGCTATTTAGTTTGTGTATCTGTATTTTATTCTCCTGAAAATTTCAGCTTGTACTAATTAGTAAACGTTGACGAAACTATACAGAATTAAAATCTACTGGAAAAAGCTTTTTGTAATTGTTATCGATCCCTTTTTAATGAGTCGCAAATTTCTGAAATTAATTGTATTTTAGTTCAATCTGCAGAGATTAATTGCTCTTTGTTGCAAAATTCTTCGTCAAACTTGGGGTTTCAGCCAAACTGCTTCAACACGGGAGCAGCAGAAAAATATTTGGATGATACCACAGTAACTTTCAGTGCTGATGACACTGCTAACTTGGAGTCTCGCATTAGCAATGAAATTTTTAATTTAGATAATTGGCTAATTGCAAACAAGCTGTCATTCAATGTTAGCAAAACTGAATTTATGCTAGTCACAACAAGACAAAAACAGGCGTGTACTAACGATGCACTCAGTATGAGTATAAACAACAAACCGATAAAAATGGTAAGTTAAGAGTCCTAAAACGCATGGTCTGTATATTGAAGAAATCCTATCATGGTCAAAGCATTCAGAACACATTTACAAAATGTTAGCCCCTTGTTGGGACTCCTAACGAGAATACGCAATTATGTTGACCAAGATACGTTAATCACTCGTTACAAGACACTTGTCCTGCCGCTCATTGACTACGGCAGCGTTGTTTGTGATTTGCTGGACACGGGCCACAAACATTACAAAATCGTGCACCCAGAATAATTACAATGAATAGCTGGGAGGTATACAAGGGATATATTGTCTAGCTTACATTTGGAAACATTTGGAAAAAAGGCACTATAATTTAATCAAGAGTCTCAATGACACGACTCACGGATACTGCGCACAAGTACTGAAATAGAAGTGCAATTTAGACCAAAATTAACATCCTTCACACACAAGGCGTATAAGATTCCTGTCAAAAAGTGAGAGTGTTATTCTAGATTCCCTCTGCGTTTCTCAGTTCGGCTATAAATTTTCGAACGAATATCCATTAATAATAGCAAACAGTTAAACCAATTCCCTTAATGAATCAAATGATTGAACTCAAGATTGCTTAAACAGTAAAACGAAAGAGAACCAATTCATTGATTACCAGTAAATATTGCGGATCGAAACACTTTATATACAAACCAAAGGAGGATTTAAAACAATAACCATTGTTGCACAAAATGTTATGCAGGTGAGAAAGTCACAGCTATAACTCACTGCCACTCCTACGGAGTATCCGTGAGTCAAAAATGAACCTTATATTAGAAGTAATGAATGGTAAATCTCCAAAGTATATGGAGGATCTTATTTTCAACACAAAGGAAAAGATTACTTCCTTACTTTTGCGCGATGATGAAGTTAGTCGTTCCTTCCCCTAAAATATATTGTTTTAAGCATTTCTTTAGTTACAGTAAAGTAATCCTCTGGAATGGTTTGCTTAGATCTGAAAGAATCGCAATTTGTTTTACAAAATAGCAGCTCAGATTCTGTTGTGTTCACCTTATCCGATAGATGCGCGTAGTTATACTTTTTAGTTTGAAAACTCATATTTGTATATTGTATTGTAAATAGTTACTACTTATGTAAGTGAATGGATATTTTCTAAAACAGTAAACGGAGGTTATTTTACCCGTATTTAAATATAGTATTAAGAAATGCTTTGGCATTACAAAGTTTTTATGTCATGCTAATAAAGCCATTACTACTACTACTGCTGCTACTGCTACTACTATTACTACTACTGTTACTACTATTACTACTACTACTGCTACTGCTGCTGCTACTGCTTCTACTATTACTACTACTGTTAATACTACTACTACCCTTAATACTACTACTACTGTTACTATTTCTGCTGCTACTATCACTAATTCGACCCTTTTACAACAATCTTTAAAATTGAAGCCTTTTCTCTCTGTGTTATCTTTAAATTAAAATAACCATAGCAACATTCTAAAATCATAAGCTATTTAAGCTTCCCTAAGAACAAGGGTTAGATATGCAAGAAACAGAAATTATTGATTTCCTCTTGAGTTTTAAATAGAAATTTTCGCACTAATTGTATTGGCCTAAAATATAGATTATACAACCAATAAACCTTAATCCACCGAGGTATGCAAGTGTTTGTAATGGTAGTTGAGTTGAAAGTCGTGTGTTTCGATAGAATTTGTATTAAATGAAGCTTTGAAAGAATCAATTATACGGATATTGTTTTGGTTGTGATTTTCTTTCCGAAATCAATTAATCCTTCTCAGGGTTTGTAGCTCTGGTAGCCTCGCCGTTTGTAGTTTAACCGTGTAAATTGAAAACCTAGAATGCATGTCCGCAATATAACGTCATATCACCGGCTCCACAACATTACCTCATGAGACGTTGACCAATCAGAGAGCGAATACCCGTCACCGGTTCAGGTGGGTAATTAAATATTGAATATGACATTTGCTTCCAACATGGCCGGACCAATCAGAACTCAAAGCGTGATTTGTGACTTATCCCTAGGGAAAGTCGAGCTTCGTTTTGGGAGTCCCTAATGTAGAGGAAAAATAATCCTTTTCTCCAAAATATGAGGATTTTCTGGTTTTCAGTTATCCTCGCAGTTTTGGCCGTGGCCCATAAAGTATTGGCAAAACGTAAGCAATATTTCAAATGTGGACTTGGTAATATTATCGTGTGGGTGCTTTCATGTGAAAGATCATTACATAGTGTTATCAGCTAAAAAAACGGGTGGATGAAGGCCAGTTATATTAATTGACTTCGCCATGTTTTTATGGAGAAATTATAAGCATTTAAAGTGTGGGATTAGGAAAAGAAAAAGTCTCAAAGGTTTTGGATAGAAGCAACAAGTTGATTCGGAGATGTCGTTCCACTTCAGAGCTCTCACGACTTGTTATAATCTACCTGCCTGCGGGATTCATTATTTTGCGTTAGCTGGTCAGAGTTTTAGTCTCCGCCCGAAATTAGTGAAGCTATAGTTTGAGTATCGACTCGTAGATTTATTGCAGCCAGACTCCAAAACCCTCAAAACATTATTTTATATTCGGGTCTAAGAAGGGTCTTGCCGCAGTCGTTTGTTAAACATAACCTAAAGGATAGTTTTGTAGACTTTTCCCCCAAAACTTGATCACAACAGGTAGTTAATGAATTACTACTAGAACTTACGAAAATGTAAAGTAGTATAATTTCTGTATTTGTTTCTAAAAACAGTTTGTAAAACTGAAAAAGAAGAAAACTAACACTCTAGTTTATGTTAGAAATGAAAAACCTTTAATGGCAGCACGGCTTGAAATTTATTTACGGCTCATTTGAAAGACATTGAACTGTAAAAGAAAATAAAAAGTGTAAGGTTGTCAAATTATAAACAGAATTAAGAGATTTGAAATTGCTTTTTTGTTTTAAGCCAGAGGCCAGCTAGAAAAGTGCAATTCTAAACATTGAGTTTGTATAAAAGCTATTCAAGCGTCGGTGTTTAATAAGGTTAGGATTTTTGTTCTAGAAGCAACAAACTTCAGATATCTTGATCATTCAATCATTTTAAAATAAAAAATAATTTATCTTCTCTAAACTTTGTCCGCACTCGATCTCCTATAAAGAATAGATGTTATATATGTGATTTTTTTCTTTCTTTTTTTAAATTGTTTTATTGATTCAAATCGTCTTTACTTTTAGGACTGTGATTGATAATAATATTACTTGTTTAGAAGAATATCGATCAAAAAAAAAACTAAATTTTACATCTAGAGTATATAAAAAATTGTTAAAACGCAGGAACTTCCATATCGAGTTTTTTTGACGTTAGACTGCTGAATCATGTATTCATGAAAGTATTTTAAAATTTATAAAGTCAATATTTTGTGTATTAGCAAAGACTTAGTCTCTAGTAACAAAAAATATAGATAATTTTCTTTGTTAGGCTTAAAGTTGTCTGTTGGCAATGCAGGTAAAACTTGCATTGAACATTTCGTTGGTACATTGTCACCTTCAAACAACTGGCGAAGGTAATTTGCATGGCCTAGTGATTGTGTTGTTGGCTCATTTCAAAAAGCGCCCTCAACTTTGCACCTTCTCTGCAGTATTCCTAGAATTAAATGGTTTCATTTACTCCACAACTCTTTAGGAACACAGAACGTTATTGACGATTCCGACAGAACGCTAATCAGAGTCGCTCGATCTGATCTGGACGAGGACGAACCAAGGCACAACAGTAAGCATGTGAAGAAGGCGCGTCACCATAAAAGATCGGCAGTAGAACGTAAGGCAATCTTCGTTTTATGATCTATTACGTACTAGTCTAATGCGTCAATAACACATTAGTCAAGACAAGAGGAACATAAACTATGAGGATTGAGTTAAAATGGTTTCTTGTTGTAACGAAGGAAATATCTTCAGTAAGCCATAAGTCAAGACAAGAGGAACATAAGCTAATATGGGTTGCGTTAAAATTATCTCTAGCAGCATATATATTTAACGATAACTCCCCTAAAGGGTAACAGAAGTATGTGATGTCTTAACTACAGCATGCAGTAAGAAATTGCTATTTGAACTTGATGGTGTTAAAGTTAAAGTAACTAATGCGACAACTAGTTCAGTTGTTACCCTTGAGCTTGGTAGTGGACTTGCTGACATATTAGGTGTGCAAAGCCCTGTAAAGTTAAGTAAAGGCAAACCCATTAAGGGGAGTGTTCTCCCTAGGATCAGTGCCTATGTTGAACACTTAGCCCTCTTTTCTAGTGATGTAGAGATAGGGTTATACTATAATGCCCCAAGAAGATTTGTAGATCTTTTCTCAATCGCTGGCATGAGGTTTGGGCAGTTTGGAAAGATTAGCGGTTCAGGGCAGAAAGTACTCTTAGAACCCCAAAAAAAAAATGTACG
>JANCMA020341460.1:0-11691 GCA_024336925.2 Zoanthus solanderi | reverse complement strand
TGCGGATGTTATGCATAGCCGTCGATCGGTTCATCTGGTTGAAGGCGTTACTTGCGTCTATCAACAGTACTCCATCCATTTTATAAAGTTATTATGTTCCGTCTTAATAATGAGAAAGACTATATAAGAAGCGCATAGTTATACTTTAATTGCTTTCATTAAACTGTAAATTTTCATTACTTCCAGACAGCCAACCGCATTGACCACGGCATTTTGATTTTCGTGTTTCATAGCGCTAAGAAAGCACACTTGCAGACCAATCAAAACGCACGTACTATCGAAAATATTTTATAAATGTAATTATAGAAATTCAAGTTTTCTTCTATCAACAAAATCGTTGCGGTTCAGTTGGTAAATTTACTGTATTGGTATCAAAAAGGACGCGGTTTCAGAGCAGAACAGCTTTTTCATTCAGGCTTTTTTCCGAAATTGCTCAGTAAATTGCTTACACATAATGTACCTAATTGTTTAATGTTGTTTATACCACCGAACAAAACTCAGTTCTATGCATTAATCATTGTACACTTGAGAGTGATAACGATTGGCCCACTAAAACGGATCTGAGGTCCATTCGGCAGTATTCTCAACGCTGCTCAAACGCAGAACTATTTATAATCGATACAAACTTCTGCAGTAATTATATTAACAGCCTCAACTGAGAAACGTATACGACTTACCAGTCGTCCGGATCACAGTCTCGGAAACCTTTGGCAAACGGATTACTGGCAATTTTGAGCTGTGTAATCTGTAAAAAGAACAGGTAACAGTTCTATTTGCATACTGATTTGCACTCAAAAACAAAATTCTCACGTTACAAGAGTAACAGTAAAATTGATGGGTTATTAAACTTTAAACTGAATAAATCCTAGACCTCGGGCTAAGTCTCAGCAATATTTATCGAAAGATTTCCAGTAAATATTTCTTTGGGTAGGTTTACAAAGCCTTTTTGTCCATTCTGTACTCGAAAACAACTTTAAGAATATTAACTTTATATATGATGATGCCAAGTAAAAGTGAAAAAGACATGTTAAAAAAAACCTTACTTCTTAAAAATTGAGCTAACTAAAAACTGTTGCCAAATCCTAAAAGAATATTTAGTTTCGTCATTAATTAAGAAAAAGAATACAAGTCTTTGTAAAGTTTCTCGGTATTTCGGAGTGCAAATTATTTTTCCACTTGCATTTTAGAAATAAAATACCTAATTTTCAAAAATATTATTATCCATCACTCAGAACGGTCTGGACTCGGACTTCTGGTGCGGAGGTTCTTCTGCAGGATATGAATAACAAAAGCATTGACCGAAAATCGCTCGACATGTTTTTATTGTAGCCTAAATGTAGGTCTAACGCAACCAGCTTGTGCGTTTGTAATGGTGGGCGAAATTGCGTAAAATTTAAAGAAAGCTGGAGGGAAGATGACTGCAGAAAACACTTTTTATTTAAGCTATTTTTTCTATGTAAGATGACGCATGCGCACTCCCTATGGCTATGGCTCAGCAGCGAGAAAAAGACTAGTACTAGGAACGCCTTGAGCAATTTCGCAGTTTATCAGAGCAATATTTTACATGTGACAAGTTTTAACTGACAATTTCTATTTCCCACATAAAACTAACACGCCAGTTTTTAGGCAAATATAATTGTCGAACAAATATTGGTCAATTTTCTTTGTGTACATGACCAAATAAAAATTGTCATTTAAGAATTATCACATAAAAATTGCTCGTGTATCCTGACGGGGGCCTTTGGCTCGAGCTTTCCACAGGAATTAGGTAATGTTTATGATTTAAAAATGAAAACAATCGGTATAATCATCAAAATGTGAATTAAAATGTGTCATGCAATTCATATGCTTCTATTTATTTAGATTTCACTCCTTGAAGGACAAACGAAACTCATATAAAGAGTTTTCGCTGTGTTTTTTAAAAAATGAACCTATGAGACTAAATAATAACAATAGGCTGCAATGGTTTTTCAAAATTATTTTTGAAGGACACCACATTTTTTGATTGCTCGATATTTTAGGAACAAACCATTAATAGATTTAGGAAATGTGTGAACTTTATCTCTTAGTAAAAATGGCCCTTCAGGCTCCAGGGAATTTGAATGGATTCGTGTTACTAATGTTTTCATTTAGAAATGTCATACACTTCACGCAAGATATATTTTATCTGATAATACACGCTCAGCCCAGTGAATTTTTAATTTGAAGTCGATTTTATATTACTCAGCACTCAGTTTTCGCACATCTACAGACTGATTTAATTGATGCTGAACGATCGCAATACAACAGGCACTTTACACAATGCCGAAATAACAATTATTAAATTAGTAACCTCATCATTTGTCAAACAAATTCTCGGGAATTATTAAATTATCTATAGACAGCTCTCCGATGAAATATGAGATCCCTGACCAATAGTTTGCCGATGGCAATCCATGTGTTATCTTCGTCTAGTCGAGAAAATCTCATGAAATCACCCTTACCATGTGGTTCTGATAAGCAGTCACTCCCATGAATTGTGTCTCTGGGAAGATAAAAGTTTTAACATGTTCTTTGTTTACTTCAGGGAGAGGCGATGTTGGGCTTCGATCACAGTTCTCCAAGACAACGTGGAAACGAGGCTGGTATTTGTGCATAGAGTTGAGAATGATCTGTTGG
This sequence comes from Zoanthus solanderi, assembly GCA_024336925.2. Classification (NCBI taxonomy): domain Eukaryota; kingdom Metazoa; phylum Cnidaria; class Anthozoa; order Zoantharia; family Zoanthidae; genus Zoanthus; species Zoanthus solanderi. The sequence continues at coordinate 9,033 of JANCMA020341460.1, read as the reverse complement.
AAAAACACACGAACTGTCTGACGAAGGGCATTATCTTAACAAGATTAAAGACATTTTTAATGTTCCAGTTGCGAAGGTCGTTATAAAGATTAAAAAAGTTTATGGTTTTTACGGTTTTCCACTTTTCATATGTTTCAAAAAAAAAAGGATTAAAAACAAAGAGTTAAACAGGGATATCTTCATAACCAAAATATAAATTGGCGGCTGCTTTGAATTATAAGGCCTTTTAAAAGATCATTTGTTTTTCATCATGTTTTTTTGCGAAGAAAGTTGAGTTCAAAAAAGGTCAAACCAAAAGTTTTTATTGAATATCAAGTGGAGAACGAATGCACGTAATGTATATCTCCATAAAAAAAAAAAAAAGAAATCAATACAAGAATACTTTTTTACTTTTCCTTTTTCGACCCTTGCTGATTACAAATAGAAATGAGTTTTCTAAAAATGGTGTTCTCTTCAAATCAAGGAAGCTTAGTATATACTATTCAGTTGCACGACAAAAGGTTCTTTCGTTGCGACGCTTAGATATGGGATAAACTTATCGCTTTCGAGTGTTACCCGTTATACGAACTTGTTAAGAGGTGACGCTTTTGTAGTTTTAAAAATAATATGCAAGTCTGTCAGCTAGAAAATTCACAAAGCAGATCGACACCAAGTTGGTCTAGTTCCCCTTAGTGATAAAAAAGAGACATCATTAGAAAATATATTTGATGAAAACCGTATAAACACCCGATAGCGAAATTGTGTTGAAAATTAAAGAAGCGTTAATTTGTCGAAGGAAGTTTCATCATCGCAACAAGAATCGGCTCATTTTGCATTTTATGGCGTTTTAATAGCTCTGAGGACACCTCGAGACAAAGTGCTTGAACCAGCTGCGAGGAAGAAAGCAATCGTTTTCGTGGTTGAGCCTGGAGAGACGTGTGCACACAGATTCAAATAAATCGATTGAATGGCATTAGAAAAATATGATGAATTTTAGGTTTTTTAAACGTTTTAAAGATTTTAGTACTTTATATATTTTGAAAAGTTTTTTTTTGTAATTGAAAAGGCTTTAGTGAAACGAGATATAAGCAAATGTTTACAGTAAGTTTGGAAAATCTATCGTATTGTTTTTCTGCACGATGCATAATGTACTTCGCCAGGGGGTAGCAAGTTTGCATTGTAGGCACGCACTATGTTCAATCTGGAAACATTTTTTAAAAGCAGTTTTATAGAGGGATTGTTTCAACTAATCGGATCGCTATGGCATAAAAAAGCTTACCATCAACGACAATAATCAATACATTTTTGTTATTGCCAAACTGTCACTTTAAGAAAGCCAAACGCCCAATAATGAAGCCGACTGAAATATTTTGCTATTCATTTAACATAATCGTTTTACAATTATTTTGTTTTGAAGAACGTGTGTTTATTTTGATAACTGTTTTATTGACTTTAAATATAAATACATTGACAAGTAATTAACTGCCAAACACCACTATGACTAATGTGCGGTACGTTTGATCATTGACGGAAAGGGGGGAACTGGAAGATTTCAGTCTATACAAGAATTTTTTTTTTTGTGCAAGGGAACATGCAAGATATATTTCCCCGTAAGAGTGCAGCTTAAATTTTTTTTTTCGAAAATTATTCTTTTGACTTTGAATTTATTTGCAAGATTTTTCTTTCTCTCAATTGTACGCTGCGTCGCTGCATGATTTTTATTTTCTCTTAGGGTTACAACAAATTTTTTCTAAATCTTCCACGTTTCGCTACTATCCCGGCAAAATCGCCAGGTCAACTGAGAAACTTGGAAGCTACATGATAATATAGAAAAAAACTAATCAATTGTGAAATTGTATGAAATAGTATAGGCAAAAAATCATAGGGAGTAATTACGCAAACTAAGATTTAAGATCATCTTCCCCATCCTAAATAATATTCCGTATACTGATAATAATTATAAATAAATAAAGAAGAAAGTAATATGATGAGATACTATATGTTATAAATAAATTCATAATACTCACGTGACCGTTATCATCCATCAGATTGTTTGTAAGTTTTAATTTGTCAAACGACACAATTTGCTTCATCCATTGACTACCAGTGCAGGGAGAATCTGGATGAATATGAACTCTCCCGGGTACACTGGGGTCCGCTTTTCCTGCTACTAACCATTTGGAGCTGTGAAACGCGTATCGGTATCGTTTGTCGTCCACAGGAACAAAGTCCATCATAAGTATATATTTGGCTGTTGGTTCTAAGCCATAGAGTCGCACTTGAAAGGTTGGAAACATTCTCCTACGATGGGATAGCAGCATTAAACTACACTGTTTACAGTCACAATTACAGGAAGATATACAAACTTAAAAATTCACTTGTACGATATGAAACATATTAAAATGCAACCTTAAATAACTTTATCTTTGGGGTTTTTAATAGTTGAATCTTTTTTTCATTAGTGATAGACACAGAATGCTTTTTCTTGTTTCCTCTCTTCTTTATAATAATGTTCTCTGTTTCCTTTCCATGCGTATTTCTTCTTGTTTTTGTTTTTGTTTTTTTTTTCTTGTTTTTGTTTTTGTTTTTGTTTTTTTTTTCTTGTCCTTGTCCTTGTCCTTGTCCTTGTCCTTGTTCTTGTTCTTGTTCAATTTTTTTTCTTCTTTTCCTCTTTTTAAGTTCAGTTAATACAGCACAGTACTAGAATGAATTACGATTTCTACTACATCTGCTACAGAATACATGAAAGTTCTTGAGTCGGGAAATCTCACACTAAAAATATTCTTCTCGTCTCTTATTACGAAGAAGAAAAAGTAGACTAGAACTAGAATCGAAGAATGTTTTTTTTTAAATTTTACTACCATTACCACACAAAAGCCACAATAGTACTGATAGTTATTTACATAATACATTTCATTTAATTTAATTTCAATTGTTACATTAATAAACATTTGTATTATTTAAACCCTGCAAATAGCTGAGCTTGACTAGGCAGGCTAGATTTTTTTAAAAACTTAAACATATAAGCAACATTAATTTTCTTAAACTTAAATGTAAAGCAAAAAGATGATTAAAGGTCGCTACAACTAAACAGAATTTGACAAATTACAAGAATTACAATTATTTTCTGACTTCAACATTTCTTTTGTATAACTATAATGCTTTTGTGAATAGTTGTAAACATGGAGGAACTACTTACTAGGTACGTGTCTTCTTGACACAAAGGAGTTCTAGAAGTTTTGTGTGTATAGTATTTTTAAATATATTATTTCATAATTTCTTTATACTTTGAGGTATCACATTCCATACCTTGGCAACAAAATGTTAAATAGATTTCTTTAATGAACTGGTTCTTGAAGGTTGATTGTGAAAGTTTTTAGATATGGTAGACTGTTTTGTGTAAGTGTGGATTTCAGAAACATCACATAACAAAATTTAATGATATCATAACATATTGTAAGAAACTAAACAATACTATACAATTTTAGCATTGAGTATTAGAAAATATCTACGTACACAAGGTAGATTGCTTTTTTAATAAATTAGTGCATGTTGTAAAGAAAGAAACCAGATTCAGTTTAGAAAAAAACATACCGTAATCTAACACTTAAATTGACAAATACTTAGCAAAGATGACGAAAAATTACATGTACGTGATTACCTATTCCTTAAAATTTAAATTGGATTGAAATCCTTATTAGCGCCAAATAAACATGGATATCCGTAGAACAAAGTATGTTTTAATTTTAAAAATCCCCCGGAAAGTTGCGGTTTTTAGTACCTTCTCAACCCATAGCTAAACAAGAAAGCCGAAAGACGTGTATTTGTTTTGACGGTTTGATTAAAATAACAAATATTCATAGACTTATTTAACCATTGTTGAATACCTTAGCTTAAAATTGCAAACAACTTGATAGCACTTCAAACAATTGCAATTTTTTGATAAGTCAATGAGATTCCCGGAAACTGGCCAGTGTGTCTCTTCATAGTGAAAATAATCGCAAGATAATAGATTCTTAAACTAAGTAGCAAAATATTGTTGGATATTTGTTTTAAACAAGTTAAAACAGGAACTAATGCAAAACTTTATGAGTTAGAATTCAAGAGCCTTTAAATTACTCCTTTAAAGCTTTTTAAAAACAATAAATTTTCGACAAAATAGAATTTTAACAAGTCCATGATTATTTGATCGTGATATTAACAATCTGTAAGTGACAATATTAACTTAAGAGAAATTGTAAATCCCGAATGTAAAAATTCTCTTTCTAACATTTTATTCTGACAAACTTTCAAAACATCAAATTTAACTGTCATAATGTATTTCGAATTACATAATTTTGACAAACTGACAGTTTTACCTTCCAGCTTTTGTGACAATCATCTCGGTGCATAGAACATGGAATTCATCCCACAGATTCTTCATTTCAAGCTCAACTCGAACATGCCCTAAGCTCCGCATTGTACAGGAACTACGGCTAACAGGCAATTGTTCAACAGGAATCGAGAACGAAGGCGTATCGGCAGTCGGAATAGACGAAGCTCCAACCACCGAACACGAGGGAGAACTGAATGGATCGTCTGACTCGTCTTCAGAACCAGATCCCCCTTCAGAGGTTGTAGATGGTACAGGAGCTCGTAACCCAGTCCCAGCATTCAATAACCGTTCTGAAGGGAAAACAAAACATGTTAAATACAACTAAGTAAATAACAATAACACTGTATATCACTGACTATGGTATATAAAGGTCAATCGTGAAAACTTCAGTTATCTCACCTTCCATTGTTTTAGTCAATCGCTGTGAATTCCAGTTGAAGTTTGCACCCTGAATATTAACCAGCTCGGGATAGCGGGAGCCATCAATTAGATGAGCTATGGAAAATGCGTTTGCTTTTGGGGAAAGAAATCCCGAAGAATCCATTTCAGTACGGTACATTGCAAGAAAGATCTCTGCAGGTTAAATCTGTGTTTGCGTTACCTAAGTAAAATTCCTTTGGAGGCGCATCAGTTTGCGGTTTAGTTGATCTGTCTTGATTAATCACTCCAGGAAGGTGAGAGGCGGAATGTAGCGCTTGTCTCAGTTGGGACTAATTAGAACAGAATGTGGAACATCATTCATCGCCAGATCGTTAAAATCCCCAATCAACGCTAAACACAGTTTTCTTTATTACTCGCACTACGCAAAGATTATCACGTATTTCCCTTCTCTCATTTTCGCGAAAGAGCAAATCTGCAAATGTTTAAAAACCTTGACGAAGGATGCTACAAAGAGCTTTGTGAAAAAATGCTATTATGATGTGGCAGGTGACCGCCAGATGACACGGAACCCAATAAATCCCTCAAAGCCGTCAATCAACTTGTTGTAAGCAAGGTGTAAAAAGAAGTGCGCCAAATGAAATCTGTTTTTCACAAGAATATTAACGCCTTAAGTCTTAACCTTGCTTATCATAACAGTTTCACTACAAGTCTTTGCATGAAATGATACGAGAAGAAAGTATTTGGCCAAATAGAAATAGCAGTCTATTGACCTTTCTAGTTGAGAGACACCCTTTATGAAAAGTTTCTTTATTACACAAAAGGTATCATATTCTGTAACATTATAAAAATGCAATGTTTGCTTATCAAATGGTCGATTTACACTTAATTGACATTTTGCAACAAACAGTTCTAGACCAGAAAAGTCCAAGCTGGGTCAAGTGTGTTGTTTTTATTAAAATGGATGTCAATCACTGATGAGAAGCAAAATTGTTGACCTTAAGAAACGTTTCCCAGTGTAAATCTTTAGCAACTTCTCAGCCACCAAATAATCAATCAACAAAACAATGAGTACCTTCGACACAGATTGAAAACCCATCAAACTTACGATCTTTAAGGCCGATTTTTCGAGCTGATTTAGAATTAATTTGCGCGCGGTATCGGCTGCCTAGTGATCGCGCCAAGTCTTGTTCTATTTTTGACAACAAACATTTGAGTCCTGGAATGCTTTTTAAGTGCAACCTTTTCATATTTGCACGTAAGTGAATGCTGAAACAGTTTTTACAAAATCTCTTTACAAATTGAGGTTAGATCTCTCAAAAATAATCTAAAAATTAAGAAATCTGTAGCATAAATAAAGTAAGAGATCTTCAACTTATGCGCAACAAAACACTGCCCAAATTAATTACAACTGCGCCAGAATTGAGGAATGGTTGATCTCTGGAAATTTTACTTGTGCGGCTTAATTTTGACCCTGGGGCTACCAACCTGAGCAGATTAAAAACTAAAGAGAAAGCTGGAAAAAGACAGATTTTAAAAATTCAAATTTAAACAAAACAAAAAGGTTTACAAAATAATACTGTTCGCAATAGTTATACAAACACAAACAACGTTTCGTAATTTCTATTATACAGAAATAACCTCCGTTTGTAATTTTATTTGTGATAGTTTGTGGAAGAAGAACACAAACGAACAAAACAAACGATTGACGAACACGTTTGTTTGTTAATGATTGGTTCGCACCGTTGAGACTATCCATTTTAATTGCCAGACGAGCTTGCTGCGTTGAGTTATCTCGGATTTTACGCCTGGAGGAAATTGTATAATGGTTTTATAATTATTGGCTATAAAAAATTTAGCCAAAGTAAAACCTGAAGTGACTCGTCATAGAAATCAACAAAACGTGATTTGTAGCTAAAGAAATCTCTCTCAGTTTTGAATTTTAATCCGATTAAAAAAAAGAGTATTACTTTTAAACGAATGTGAAATCACACATTTTTGATGGAACAACATTCCAAGTGATTCAGTGATTGACTAAACATATTTTTAACGAATCAATTAATTCTGATAAAGTAAATAACTTTGTCAATATAGAAAGTCTTCTGCATTTCGCAAAACAATTCTTAAAACTTCTAAGCAAAGAAAACTCAAGAAGACTAAACAACTATGCGCACTCAATCCGGTTGAAGAGCGGTACACATCGGGCATCTGCCTTTCTAAAGCCTGGTTCGCACTTGTGAAATTTTAAATAAAACAAGCACAAGAAATTAAAAATACGCGTGCTCAAAGTAGACTGCGTGTTGTGTTCTTTGCTTATGCTTGTTTCACGAATGTTCTCACTGGTGAAACAAACAAAATCAGCACAAGAGCAATGAAAATGTTTATTTTTTGTGCATATTTCACGCATGTTCACACTTGGGTTTTCCTCAGTATGTACTTATTAATCTATTGTAAGATAATAAGAAAAAGATAAGGAAAAAATAACCGAACCCATTTTTTTTAAAGATTGATTTGCCACAGGCAACCCGGTATTAATTACGTGTGTTATCCGACTGATATCGCCAAGACCTACCAGTCAGTCAAATAATAAGAATTAAATGAAATGGCTATGGTTGATTGGCGTTAATTGTGCAAATGTTAAAATAAAAAAAAAAAGAAAAAGAAAAAATATGGATGTAACTGACTGATGTAACTGACTGATGTAACTGACTGATAGTGATATGATAATGAGTGGGACAACAACAACAACAACAACAACAACAACAACAACAACAACAACAAAGAAGATGGACCCGGGTGGAGTTTAATCATCGTAACCACTATATATGCCAGATAAGAAACATATCAGCACAATAGAAGGAATAAACCCATATATTGAAATTCAGTTTAGTCTTTGTTTCTGTCCAAGCCGCTTTGTTGCTACGCCTGCGTCATACCCTCGTTAGCTGTTACTCAATCAAATGTTCCTACTCTTGCTTCTTTTCCTGCCTGTACAATTAAATGCCTGATCTGTTTCCGGCTGGCTGTTTTCACCTCGCTGTTGTTCACAATTTTGGTGCAATTGGCAGGGCTCAGTTCCCTCCTGTTTTGCGACAGTATGATTGTTTCCAGTCTTCTCAAGATCTTGAGTTCCATTGCATCACAAATAAAATGCCTCCATGATATTTATTTTCGTGCATGTCGGAGGACGGGGAGTTGGACTGAAAAGGAAAGAAGCGGGGGAAATGTTACGATACGGTGTTTGGAAGGTGCCTCACTATACTCGTTTAATTTTAGTCCCTTGCAAACTTTGCACTGATTTTAATCTTTACTTTCGCTTTGTTTTTGTAACAACTATAAATATAACAAAACTACAACTTTGTTTCTCAGTATCACCTTCTAGGGTCCGATATTCTTGTCTTTGTAATAAATTACTCTAACGAAGGGCTAACTCTCGAAATGTCAGCTTTTTGTTTTCCCTACGGCGATGATCAAGCTTTTCAACCAAGAGTCGAATATAATTGTTTTTAATAACTATTCAACAAATATTGAAGTTTGAAACCGGTTTTGTGATCTGTTGATCTGGGGAGCTTTGAAAAGGATGGACAACTGATTTTCCACTTCATTCAGCAGAAGTCCTCATGATCAGGCACAATTAAGGATACTGACATGGACAGCTAATAGGACAAAGCTAAATAAAATGTGGTAATATTACTTAAAGTAATAACGGCTTTAATAAAAATAAAAATGAATAAAATATGAACAGATTATGTTACTTTAATCCTTTTTATTCACCTCTTGGTTCGCGGGTTTGTTTTGCTATAATCAATAGAAGAAAAAAGCTATCTAAGTTTCCGTATCAAATTTCTAATCCTTCCCACTGATCACCGATTACCGAGACCACGAGTTCAGTCTTTTTTTTAAAATTTGTTTACAAATTAAGGATATAATTCTATAATTGCTCTTCCGTCTCTAGTTACAAGTCAGCTTGGCTGAGTCCGAGCTTGCATGTAACCAAGATTTTCAGAAGAATGTCAATCAGATGTCGAATGAGCGGCGTTTTCCAAGAATGCTTCCAAACTAAAAGTTAACAAAACATTTTTTGTTTTTATTTCATTTTGTTTCTAGTTGAATTAAGAAAACACGTGTGCTTAGAATTTTCTTTGGGAAAGTAAATACTGTCGAGCAAGGGTTTGGTATAATTCGGATCGTTTTATCGATCGATATTATATTATTGCCAACGAACCAGGCGAGCGAAGACGCGAGCCTGGCGAGGCGGCAGCATCATAGAGCCGATGCACGTGTAGCTATATATAGAAAGC
>JANCMA020341351.1:0-11691 GCA_024336925.2 Zoanthus solanderi | reverse complement strand
CGAAGCACATGTACAACCTTTTCTCTTTCTCTAAATACTCCTCTTGTAACCTTCTCAAAATAAACACTGCATCTATCATTCCTTTGCCTGACATAAAACAGTGGCAAACTAGATGAATCAATTACTTAAAATATTTACAGGTAAAGTAAAAGTTAGAAAAATAAGAGGTTTGAAAAAAAGAATTTAGCTTGAAATTTACTGTGACATGTATAAATTTACTCACTTAGCAGTAGGGTAGAGTTTCTTCATCTTGTAAAGCTCCATCTCATTATCAAAGGTAGTCAAAGCAACATTGTGCTGCGCAGCAAATCTGATATGGGATGCCTGCTTGCAGGGATTAGCATAAACAATCTTCGAAGATGAAACGCCCAAGCTCAGCATAGTTTGAATTTCGTTCTATGATTTAAAACATCAGACATTTATTACATTTCTTGCTTTATAGATTTAATTACTGGGCTGCCTGTACAAAAGGAAGTCTTAAAACTTGGCTTTTTTTAAAACTTCAGAAACAGAAACACAAACATGCCTTGACTCAAAAATAATTTACTAACAAATAAAGCATTCCAATATTTTCCAAAAGTTACTCAGTTTATTTTCAGTTTGAAAGTAAATATAATGCTTCATTGATAACTATTATCACAATTCATCTGGCAATCTTTGAAATGAAAAAGTTGCCACTAAGTTGTACATGTGGCAGGATCCTTAAGTTAGAAGTGGGATGCCATTAAAATATACACAAATATGTGAAAAGTCCATACTTCATACAAAAAATCTAGGACAAAAACAAATTAAAATTAAGCTCATATATTGCACCATTTTCTTTATTTGCTAATGCATATAAATTAAGATTGCATTTTCTTTTTCATAAATTTTACCCTATATACATCATAATTTGTTGTGAAAAGAATTTTCAATGATACCATTATATTTTTGTAGGTCTACACAGGGTTGCCACTATTTAATTGATGTGAAATTCAAAAAGTTTTCCATGACCTTTTCAAGCAAATAAGTACTGTCAACCAAATATATACACCATAATTTGTCATTAAAAGAATTTACAATGATACAATTATATTTTTGTAGGTCTACAATATAAACGGAATCACTAAGTTTTCATTCATGAATTGGTGCAGAGTAGTCAGTAACCACTGGTGACTGGCTACATGAACGCCTTTGCCAGCTGGAAATTGGAAGATCAGTGGGAAAAAAAGCATTCAAATAAAATAAAGGTGCCGGACCACTACTTTCATATATCTCCACCAACTTCAAATCTTATTGATACATAAGTGTGTTGGTGCACAACAAATTTTGAATTCGACCAAGTATTCACTGCCTGCACGACAAATTCTGGAACCCCTGATGCTGGGAGAATAAAAAGCTCTGCATTAAAAACCATCTCATTCTGGGAAAGCAATGGTGAGAGCAATGTGTGGTGCAAAACTGATGGAGTAAAAGAGGACAGAGGACCTACAGTACAGTCTGGAGGTAACGTAACCTGCCTCGCGAGGTCGAGTCTGAGAGTCAGCGAGGATCCCCCGAGGCAAATATGCAAAACGGAAACAAATCGGACTAAGAAACGAGTCATTGCGAGGCACGCAAATTTACAAGCTTTTTACTTTCTGAACGGCAAGAGACTTGTAACTGTGCAACTATAAGCATCTGAAACCGTACTGTTTGGATTTTGAGAAATTCAACAAGTTCAAACATTGTTTTCATGGCCAGTAACACTGTCGATAAGCATCACGTTCACCAGAAAAAAAATAAATCTTGACGAAGTTGCATCTTATTTGAAATTTGTTCGAATACATGTACTTTTATTTCTCTCGTCACTCCACAAACTCTTTTAAAGTAATTTTATATGAATGCAAGGTCACTGACATTTAAAATATATATAATTTCCACTTCAACTCGTTTGACTCGCGAGGGAACGGGAATCATCAACATTTCGCAAGTTTTGTATTATTCATTACTTTTAAACTGACTGTAAGCATATAAATGAAGATAGAAAGAAATCTAGAGACAAACCTTTAAAATCAAAAAGTTGGAAGACGCGCTTGATCTGCAAATCTGGCTTCAAACAAGAATAACTTGCTAATTTAACCAAATAATCTACGGCTCCGAATACTTGATTTAAAACGGTTGATAAACGTTGTCTTCAGTTTGAATTTTACGAAGCTAGAAAAGGTAAGTAAAAACATAATTGTCTTTACAATTCTAGCTTTAACCAAAAATCTTAACTTGAACTCCAGCGTTAGAAAAGTGCAATAATCACTATTAGTATTAACTTTGTTCTTCCACACGAACGACTCGCGAGGCAGCGAGTTTACGGTCAGCGGAATGAATTGTATCAAAGCGAAATTTAGATCTCATGTCACGTTTTGTAATGCAACAAATAATGGCGAGGTTTTTGTCTATATTTCAGTTTTGCTAAAGACATGTGGCTTTTGTTTTAGTTTTCTTCATATTGTTTTATTAACAGGCGTGTTTTCATTTGACTCACAAACGTCTGACTTCGTAAATATTTCATCGATTCAAAAACTTCAGTCTATGTTAAGTGTAATAATAAATGAGACGCTGCGTCTGTATTCCGAAAGAAACAGTTATACTTATAGATAAATATGTAAGCTTTACATCGTAAAGATATAGCAAAGCTGACTTAAACTATAGTCCGAAACGCCAACATTCCTATATCTTTACCTTGTAAAGCTTACAAATTTGTTTATAACTGTTTATGTGAAGTGTCACAAATATAAAGTGAAGAAAACAAAAACTCTCGAAATGGTTGAAAACTATCATTAATAGAAAAAAGAATTAGGAGTGAACCAGAACTACAAAACACGCAGCTTTTTTCGCAATTACAGCTTCAGAGAATAGTTTCTTCTCAGTTGCTACGTGTGATTAGCTGAAATAGCAACTGTAAACTTCGCTTCAATTCTCTGATATGAACAGTTTAACGACAACTCGATCAGTTGTCAACTTAATACAAGATACTTTTAGAATCTCGGTGAAACAACTTGTTTAAACTGGATTACTTAAATAATTAAATATATACTTTCCTTGCAAACCTTTTCAGACTTAAATTTGACACCAGCATTAGAAAATAGCAACTGTCGCTGTTTTGTATTTCTTTTTTTTTTGTTGTCACGTTTGACTCGCGAGGCAGCGCGTTTGCAATACAGCCGTGTGAAAAAAAGCATCAAAACGAAATTTAAAACGTTTTGTTATGGACGCAATATATATTATCATGCAACAAAATAAACATATGTTCTTGTTACAAAAATTTTTAAACATTAAAAATTGCTCACTGAATCAGTTTTCTGCTTGTTAATATTATTTTAAAGTAATTATAAAATTATCTTAAACGGGTTAAGAATTACCAAAGCGAAATGTATCCTTTGCTTGGGAATGAGAATTTTTTTCCATTGTGCATGCCGTATGTTGATCTTTTAGAGTAGTTTGTGTTTTTCTGAAAGACCATCTCCACTTCACTTTTTTATATGCATCTTTTTCTTATAATTCTGTCTTTAAACAAAAACTGTTTGAGACAAAATGTTTTGAATGTAGCATTGGAAAACTGCAAGAATCGCTGTTTGTTGTTTTTAAAATTTCATATTGTCGCGATTTACTTGCGAGGCTGCGAGCTTTTCCATTGTCTGAATGAACCGTAACAAATCCAGTCTCAATTTGATATTTTTGAAAGAAATTAATGCTGCGTCGGAGTTTCTACAGAAACAATTTTACAAGTAATTAAATTTTACACCGTAGAGAAAATTTTTTTTAAAAAACTGAAGTTTCGGACTGTAGTCCTTTGTCGGAGTGAATGACGAAGGACTTTAGTCTTAAACTTCAGTTTTTTTTAATTCTTTTTCACTACGGTGTAAAATTTAATTACTTGTAAAACTGTTTCAGGATCAAGAAGTTCAATTCTTTCAACTCTTGCCGGTCAAGCTGTTATTTCCCATGGGTAAACGTGCTAAGTTCTTGCCAGTAACGTTTGTTGTCTCTCATTTCAAGTTGTCGGGATTAACTCGCGAGGCTGCGAGTTCTTTTTGTTTATGAATAAAAGTTCTGAAAGGAATGAAAGGAACAAAATACGGAAAGTTATGGTTAAGAGGCATCGGAAAGAACTAAATTAGATCGGTTTTAGAAATCGCCAAACTTATGCTATAGACAGTTGTTTATATTTTACATCTAAGGCGAAGTTCAATACTTGTGACCTTGAAGTTAAAATACTAGTGAATTATTTTTGTTTATGAATACAAGATCTGAAAGGAATGATAGGAACAAAATAATAACTGAAAATTATGGTTAAGAGGCAGCAGAAAGAATTTAATTAGATCGGTTTTAAAAATCACCAAACTTATGTTATCAAGAATTGTTTAAATCTTAGACGAAATTCAATACTTGTGACCTTGAAGTTAAAATCTAGCGTATAACGTGTCACTGTAATGATTGATGCTGAAGAAGCTTTCCACAAGCAAAATTTGAATGCAGCATTTGTAGTATTAATAGGGAAATAATTTCAGGATCAAGAAGTTCAATTCTTTTAACTCTTGCCGCTAAAGCTGTTATTTTCCTTGGGTAAACGTGCTAAGTTCTTGCCACGGTAACATATTTGTTCTCTCTCATTTCATGTTATCGCGATCAACTCGCATGGCTGCCAGTTTGCCGCTTCTGAATTACCCATATCAAACCCTATAGCATGTATTCTTTTTGTTTATGAATCAAAGTTCTGAAAGGAACAAAATAATAACTGAAAGTTATGTTTAAGAGACAGCGGAAAGAATTAAATTAGATCGGTTTTAAAAATCACCAAACTTATGTTATCCAAAATTGTTTACATCTTAGACGAAATTCAATACTAATGTGACCTTGAAGTTTTTTAAAAACATCTAGTGAATAACGTGTCACTGTAATGATTGATGCTGAAGAAGCTTTCCGCAAGCAAAATTTGAATGAAGCATTTGTAGTATTGATAAAATAATTTCAGAATCAAGAAGTTTAATTATTTTAACTGTTGTCGTTCAAAAACTGTTATTTCCTTTGCGTTTGGGTACAAGTGCTAAGTTCTTGTCGGTAACATTCGTTGTCTCGCATATTTTAGATTTGGTTGGAATACTATTTTTCTCTTTTAAATTGCATTTTTAAAACATAATATAATTCACTGAAAATTTTTCCGCTTCTCAACAAGACAATGCCAGCGGATCACAAAATTAAAATAAAGCACAAAATAGCCGGCAAAACGACTAGATTTTTTAGATGAAGACAGTATGACCGTATTTACCATCCTCATAACTTTAAAGTCAAGGAAATTAGTCTTGATTAACAGTTGTTTTGATGCGTATTTGCATTACAAATATCTATTTCATTTAAAAAAGCCCACATGCCAGTTTTAGAAATCGACATGAAAAGCGGACATTGATTTTGTAACGTTAATTAATATTTGAACACTATCGCAACGAAATGTTTTTTCTTTAACTTCGGATCAAAAGAACAGTCAGAACACCTCTTGAGTTATATAGCTGGAGTTTTCAACCAATACTCGTTGCCTCGCAAGGCAAAGTGTGCGAGTCCTAACGAGTCTAGTGTTACCTCATTAACTGTGTGACTCGGGGGATTCTCGTTGACTCTCAGACTCGACCTCGCGAGGCAGGTTACGTTACCTCCAGACTGTACTGTAATAGAGAATTTGGGATTGAAGGAAACAGTGGTTCAGATGGCAAAGGCAAATGGAGTGAGATGGTACGGGCATATGTTGAGGAGGGATGATGGGCATGTTTTGAGAAAAGCATTGGAGTTTGAAGTGAAAGGTAGGAGGGAGAGAGGATGACCAAAGAAGACATGGAAGACGTAAGTGGAAAAAGAGAGCAAGAGTGTTGGTTTGGAGAAGAAGGATGCCATGAATTGAGCGAGATGAAGAGTGGGAGTTGGAGAGTTTGCTGTCAGAGTGGGGTAAATCTGGCCACCCCGATTTATTGGGATAAGCCCAGATCAAAATCGGATTGATTGATTGATTTTATTAAATATTATAGTAACAATTACACAGGAATCCCACTTACATATCTTAATGACAGAAGGGGAGTCTGTAGAATTTTTTTGGGTATGAAATTTTGATCAAAAGAGAATTTTTGGGTCTAAAAAACAGAATTTTTTAGGGTTGGTTTCCAGAAAAGAAAGCCAATGTATAAAAACAATGAGATTTTTAGGGGTATGCTTTAAAAAATTGGGGGATTTTTTAGAATTGACAAAATAATTCTGAAGTTGATTTTTTTTGTGGGTATAAAACATGAATCTCTGTTGGACCTATCCCCCATCATTAAAATATGTGAGTAGAGTTCCTGGGAACACTTACTTTGCTTGCACAGTCAAAGCCAATGCCAAGTCCTGTCAACAACTTAAGCACTTCAGGATCATTGTTACATTTCATTGCTGTTAAACAAGCAAAAAAAAAACAAAAAAAAAACAATTCGCATCAATATCTGAACTACCCAAAAACGGAAATAATGAAACATACAATACTTCCCGGGGTACAGTTTCGATACATGGTTCAAATTAAACCCCCAATGTTTAGCAAAAAATATACTAATATTGCAATATACAGAAATAAGCCCTGACAATAAAAAGTGTGGGCTTAAAGATTTTAAAAGAAGCATAAAAACTAACAACTGGAAATGACCTGATCATTTTGCAACAATAAAAACAATCTGAACTATGGTCATGTCAAGATTGCCACTCAACTGTAATCTTTTAAATTGCATATAATCAACACTCGGGGACTTAAAATAATAAAGGAGAAGATGCTACCTTTGCTCTACTGTAACACCTACAAATGGTTAGACTTTGGCATCTTCTAGGATAAGGTAGGTCCTCTGAGACATATCTGTGTTTCTGTGTGTGCAGTGTCTGTCATGTGAAAGATCTCTTACTAACTTAGAGTGATAAAGATGGTGTCCCAAATTAATAGGCCTTTGGCCAGCTGCAGAAGACTTGACACCTAAATAAAGTCATTAGTATTATTATCTATATAATCAAAGTAAACTGAAATTAATCAAAGTTATCCTTCAAAGTTGTTAAATCAGTTGAATGGATATTTTTACCTCAAATGCAGGTGAATGCCAGTAAAGAGATAAAGTACAATTGCTGTTTAATATTGGTAAGTAATGTACTAAGTAGTATGTTTAATTTAAACAATATATGGTTACAGTTTTTCGATTAATGCAAAAAACACTTCTGGTGGAGGAACACACACAACTGCTTTAGCAATGAATGTCAACACTACAAGTAAAAAAAATGAAAATATTTTTAAGATGATTAACCCTCTTCTTTAACACAAAACTAGCTCATTTGCAAAATTAGCTATACAAAGATACCTAGACTAGAATTTGCTTTAAAAAATCATGTAAATTTTATTCAACACAAAGGTGAAACTTACCATAAAATGGTTCCACTCTAGGTAACAGAGAGACCCACTAAGACAACAAAAATTGACAATCACTAAACTAATCAATACACAGAAAAACAAACATTAAAAACTAAGGGAGAATGTATAAAGACTGTTACCTCCACACCAAAGAGTTCCAAAACTAACTTTAATAGCAGGCCAGAAGAAATTAATGTGTTGGGGAATGGATCCAACTGACCCTATCATTAAATTTTTAATTTCTGCACATGGAAAAAACATAAACAAGCAAATACCAAAACAATTTTGTTCTTTAAATATGTTGACTATTATTTGACCAAAAAAGGTTAAAGTTCTTGTTTTTTTTATTCCTAACTCATTAAAATACTTATCTTTTAGAAACAGATTAACTAAAATAATGTAGAGATTTCAGTGTTTTGACACATGGCACGACACAGATCTGATTATGTAAATTACATTTTTGCCTTCTTTTTTTTCAAACGACCAACCCAAATTAATTTGAAAAAAATCTGTGCCCCAAAAAATCAATATGATTTGGCCTCACTAAGGTTGGATAAACAGCCACAAGTAAGGGTTTATAGATAATCAAACAACCATCAACAAGTTTTCAACATTTATTTGGGTCCAAACATTTAAATGTACAAGACGATTTATTTCTTTAAATAGTATAAAACCTGAAAAAAGGCAACTCAATTTACATTAAATACAAAATAAAAAATATTTATTATGTGCAATATTAAATTTTTATTAGACTAAGAGATGTCACATTTATCTAGCAATAACTACATGACTTTTTATAATGAAAAAGAAACTGAGGAGGGGATGGGGCAAGGTAAAACATACCTGTTTGTGCTTCAGGAGTATATCAGCCAAATCTACAATGTAGAAGGCATCATCGTGATCCTGAAAATTTGTGAAAAAGGTGAAATAAACTCTGACTTATGCAGTAGCATTACTTTCAAACTACACTGATAATTTTTACTTTTAATAATTTCCCCAATGCTGCAACCTTTAAACATTTTTTAAATGAACCCAGGGTTGTCAGTTTCTAAAAAAGTAGCAGGAAGGAAATCAGAAGAAGCTGGAGCTTAAGTATGCTGTCTTAAATCCACTACATCAACTCAATTCAATTCCAATTTTGATCCGGGTTTATTCCATAAATGGGAGTGGCCGGATTTACCCCACTCTGGCAGCAATCTCTTCAACTTCCACTCTCCATGTCGCTTGATTCAATGCATCCTCCTTCTTCAAACCAACACTTCTGCTCTCCTTCTTCACTTGTATTTTCCATGTCTTCCTCGGTTGTCCTCGCTTTCCCTTCACTTCAAATTCCAACACTTTTCTCAAAACATGCCAATCATCCCTCCTCATCACATGTCCGTACCATCTCACTCCATTCACTTTTGCCATCTGAACCATTGTTTCCTTCAATCCCAACACCTCCATTAGGTCCCCTGTCCTCTTTTTCTCCATTAGTTTTGCACCACACATTGCATTCACCATGGCTCTTTCGGTCCTTCTCAAAATTTGCATCTCATTTTCCCTCAAACACCATGTCTTACTCCCATATAACATCTCACACAACTCTGATAAATCATTCCTTTCATCTTAAGCGAGAACCTTATTGAGTTTAGCAACTCTCCACATTCCTTGAACTTCACCCACCCAATTCTCGCTCTTGCTGTCACAGCTGCCTCACAATCACCACTTGCATTCGCTCTATCCCCTAAATAACAGAAACTAATACTATGAAATACCAGAAGCGGCAAAAAACTATCAAGCTCAGCATCAGTGACCTGTGTCGGGCGCTGGCTACATTTGAAAACTCTGTGAACAAAATCTAACTATTTTCTACAGCTATGACATCATAGCTCAGTTGTGTGAGTTAAGTAACAACAATGTTACTGAAGTCATCAGTCTTAATTCTGCCAAAAATCCAGTTTCTTAGGCATAAGTGCATTGAGAGACAGCTGTGTGGGTCCTTGGTAGATATAACCATCTACTTTTTAAAAAAACTCAGGCTACTTTTAACTTTGTGAAATCACTGCTTCTTGTATAATGAGAAAATTTTGGAAACTGGTCATCTAAATGGCCAATTTATGCTAACAAGGCACCAAATTGTTGGATTTTGCCTTCTACTGAAAACCCTAATCAATGCATCTTTCTCCATCATTTAACCCTTCGGCTCTTAAACTGGCCTCAACTGCCCTGTACACAATGTTCAACTAGGCTAACACAATGTTCAATGTTCAACTAGGCTAACCAGGCGGGTTAGCCTAGTTGGTAAGGCACCAGTCTGCTGTGCAGGAGGCTCAGGTTCGATTCCTAGGCCGACCAACACTCAGGGTCTTAAAATAATTGAGAAGAAGGTGCTGCCTTTGCTCTAACAATCATCTGCAAATGGTTAGACCTTCATGTCCTCTCCAATAAGGACGTTAAACCGTAGGTCCAGTCTCTCAATCTCTCTTTCGAAGGGTTTAAAAGAAACGACACACTTGTCGCAAAGAGTAGAGACTTGATCCACTTGTCTGTCTTGCCGTGCTTACTTCAGACTTGCTTTGCTGAGGCAGCAATAATGGCCAGTAAAAACAGTGTTTAATCAGTGCTGGCATAAAAAGCCAAAAAAATCCATTACTAGTCATGCTGATGAGTAACATATAGATGCTAATATGTTGCTTTGCTGACATAAGAAACTTCTCGTCAAGTGATTTTTTTTAAAATTTTAATCTATTCAAACTAAACACAAAAAACATATCAATACAAACCTCCCTCCCGACAGCATCAACTTTCTCCCTGACAATGTCTGGATGAGACACATCGTCCCCAACAACATCTACAGCAAGATCTTGTCCAATGTGATGTTTCATGGTGGTTAGTGCTCAAGGCTACAAGCAAATAAAATAATCCATTCATTCAAATCTCAACTAGCAAAATAATATTTGGATCAATTATGACAGAAATAAAACTTGGAGAGACACAGTGCAGCACAGCAAATTTATACTTGTGTGTTGCACTGTGCCTCCCCAAGTATGTTTTATTTTCATCATAGTTGCGTGGCTACAAAGCACTGAAAAAAAAAACGGTTAATAGTCAGAGCATGGCATGAACATTTATCTACAACTCTAGTTTGCTCTCTTTCAACGAGAAAATGAGCTCTCCTTTTCTCCAAGCTCAGATTGTTAGAGCCCAGATCTATGAAAGTTCCTGGTTATCGCATTGATAAATCTATGGGCAAGCATGATTTTCTGGCAATCAAACAGTTAGGAGAGAATTTATTGAGCTTTTTGTGTGACATATCATCATCTAGACCTGCCAGCCTCTCTCTTTTTTACCTGGAGAACCAACAATTTTCTAATTTCCCCAAAATCACTTCTTATGGTCCTTAAATATACAAACGAGATGAAAGAAGACAACAATTGAGGTAAACAAGTTTTATTTTTGAATTTTGCTCAACAATGAAGTATAATTATCTCAAAAACGAAATTTATCTCATATTCCATACAAATCACTATAATTTTATCTGTTACAGCAATTCAATTGATGAACTAACACAAAGCTTGGGTTGCCTGTGACTGAACCAAAGAATTTCGCCCACCCTAACAATAAATCACCTAGAACGAATTTCACAATAACATAACTTGACAAATTTTCTGCTGGAATTTACCTATTTCATTTTTTTTTTGTGGCTACTACCTGGTAATAGGCAGTAGGCCTCTACGTCACTCTATTGCATGTGCAAACGATAATTATTACCAATATGCCTTTCGCCACTTGTCAAATTTATATCGACTGCATGAAAGTTTGAACGAGTCTGAGTGAGTGAAGAGATATGAGAAATTGTTTACCATGTTTTATCATTATTTTGTATTACAAATCCTGTACAACATTCAAGCACTGTGTCCAATATTTTTTCTAAAAACTTTTTGAGATTTTTCAAAGGTGTAAGCTTTAGGTTTTCCAAAACAAAATGACTTTTTGCTGAACCTTTTCGATGTTGCAAAGACTGCCATTATCAGCGTGTGATGTGCAGGTGTGAAACTGAGGAAGCTTTGGAAATTATTTTTTTCTTTCTATCAATTTTTTTTTCCGTAAATGTAGAAATGTTAACTTCACACAATGATTCCATTTTCAAAATTTGTCGCCTGCTATTAATTTACATGTCTGCTCGAAAATCTTGTTTACTTTACCGCTTATGCCACAATTATGAAAAATTCTGGAAATTTTTCGAGTTAGCTTTAAAGTTGTGAAAGTAAAATTCTTATCTTACACCT
>JANCMA020341250.1:0-11692 GCA_024336925.2 Zoanthus solanderi | reverse complement strand
CAGTGACTGCCATATTTGGGATTTGTCCCCGGTCCCACGCGTACCACGAGTAAAGGCTTAATGAGCCTCTTGTTTACTAGTCATTACGTAAGTATGGCTATCTTTTACTTTGTTTTTAATTTTCACCTATAATGCACTGCCCGCCCCCTCGATCTTTATTCGGCATGCATACATTAAAGTTCCCTATATAAAACCTTCTCTTTTCGCCCAAAAATTATTTAAAAATTGTTTTAAAAAATGCTCTGACAAAGAGCTAACACTTGAAACGTCAGCTTTGTGTTTTCCCTACGGCGATGATCAAACTTTTCAACCTAGAGTTGATTATTCTAAACGTGGTTCAGTTGCTCGCCAACGCATTTCCATCCTTTTTTTAAAAAATATTAAATAAAGTACTTCTACCGGATGTAGCCGGTAGGCACAAAAAAGAAGACCGAATTAATTTATTATTTATTAACTCATTGTTTATTATTTATTAATTCGGGAACTATCAATAATGGTTGCCTTTGAAGACAGCAGATTAACTGTTAATTGGAAAATTTTGGCTAAATATAATAAGTTGCCAATAGCAACAGGGAAACCGCGAAACAAGCAATATATGTAAAGTACTGGTAATAAAAACTTGTATTGTACCCAAGGCTCAAAGAACCACTGTGTTCATTCAAAAACGGAAAACACCCGAGTTTCTTGTTTCGAACATAAGGTTAGCAAATCTTCATTGGACATAAGACTTTTGCTTGTGAGCCGTTTGTCTAAGGCCAAGAACTGATTTACGTCCAAAAGCTTTTGGTATACTGAGAATAATAATTTGAAGCCACAAAAGTAATAATTGACCAAAAATGTAATGAAGTCCTCAAATGTAATAAAAATTGACCACAAATGTAGTAAATTCCCTAAAGTACTATGAAAACCATATGTATTCGAAAGAAACCCACCTCTCGCGCGGGGTTTTAGATTTCTTTTGAACGGGTGGGAATTGAATCCGATACTTTTTGACTTTTCCTAAAACTTATCCAGGTATAAGATGCTAAAAAAATATTTTTAAAAAAAATTGTTTCCATGGAAACGGCAGATTCTGAACAGGTAGTGTGGAAATTACTGTTTTATGCAACTCTTATTACATTACATATTTTTAAAATGTATGTTACCTAATACAAATGATTCAATTACCCTAAATTAAATTTTTTGTTTCCTAGCAACCGTTTATAAGGCCTTAGTAACCGTTGATAAGGCCTTAGTAACCGTTGCTAAGGTAGCCCAAAAAGGTAGTTTTTAGTTTAGTTGACATCAACAAAAATTATGAAATTAGCAAAACTTCTTGTTTTCGATTTTTTCAAAAGTTAGCAGAATTTTGGTTGAGAAAACTGATTTAGTTAAATAACTTTAAGTAAGTAAATGAGTAATCTATTTCTTCTAAATTACATTTAGAAATGCTGATATCAACAAAACCTTATTTATGACGTCAAGTTATTTTCAAAAGTTATTTGTCTGAATTTTTTCAACCAAAATTCTTTTAACATTTGAAAAAATCAAAAACTAGTAGTGAACTTAGGTTTTCTATAATTCCATCATTTTTGCCGATGTCAACTACACTAAAAACTATCTTTTTGGGCTACCTTAGAACGGTTACCAGTTTTTTTTAAATAATTTTTTCAGCATCTTATACCTGGATAAGTTTTAGGAAAAGTCAAAAAGTTTCAGATCAAATTCCCATCCGTTCAAAAGTTATCTAAAACCCCAAGAGGCAGAAATAGGGTTAGGCCTACTTTGACTGAGGGTGGGTTTCTTTTGAGTACATATGGTTTTCATAGCACTTTAGGGACTTGATTACATTTGTGGCTCAACAGAACTTGGTCACATTAACGTTGGTAGCAGGCATTACCACTAAATTTACCTCAACTACAAGTTAAACTGAATGTTAGCAGCCATGGACAGCTTTTTTGGGCTTAGTAGAACCCCAGGGTTTATCCGTGAACTTGCTAACTGCCAGGTTTAGATCTTACAAGCAGCTATTTTGATGTAAAAAACGCCAGGGCTTACCCCTGAAGGGGCTAGCTGCCAGGTCTAGATCTTACAAGCAGATATTTTGATGAAGTACAATGCCAGGGCTTACCGCTGAACGGGCTAGCTGCCAGTCTAGATCTTATAAGCAACTGTTTTGATGAAGAACGCCAGGGCTTACCCCCGAATGGGCTAACTGAAAGGGCTAGAACTTATAAGCAGCTTTTTCGATGAAGAACGCCAGGGCTTACCCGTGAATGGGCTAACTACCTCGGCCTCATCAGCATGGCATAGCTAAGAAACAGGTTCAAGCTCCCACAAAAGATGAATAAAAATGAAAGCGTAATGCTTGCAATATTTGGCAGCAGTGACAATAATTAATTAAATAACAGAGTATTGATATATGAATAGAAATAAACTATATATGCTGCGGAGAATAAATAGCAAAACAGTTTCTATGATCAGCAGGACACCTAAATTGAGTATAATTCTACAATTAGTTTCGGCTCTATAAAACCCTGTACATACGTATACCAAATTGAAGAACCTGTAAATCAAGTTGAGCCACCCACTAGATGAGCACAGTAACTGAATAAAGTTAGTAAAGCAGGCTCGTAGGCTGATTAGTTTTGTCTGTGAGGGAGTTCGTTTGTTAAGTTGGCCTGGGGAGCACTTGTACTCCGAAAACGAGATTCTGCTAGAGGGCTCAGGAAATTTCAAAAATTTAAAAACCTCTGAAATGGCATTTCCTGCGTTTTCAGAGGGCCGTTAGAGAATCAGAAACGGAGGTTGTTGATAATTGTCTTAAGCAGTATTTTATCCTTATCGTTGGAGAGAGGCTTGCAGCTTCGTTTTCCTGTAACTGTGAACTAATTTTTTGTCAATTCTTGTTTAAGTATTCTTTTCGCAATAGTTAGGAAATATTCTTTGATCACTCTTTGCGGTTACATTTGCGTAAGTGTGTGTGTCAGTGGGATGGGGGGGGGGGGAGGGGAGTGGGCTCATCCGAACCCCACGAGTTTCCCCCTCCCCCAGCCTACAGGCTAATAACTGCTAGATGTCAACGTAACAACTTGCTGCACACGCCACACGACAAACAGCAAGAAGCTCGTGCGTGATTAATGAAAAAGAACTAATGTCTACAAAGATATTTAGTCCAGTATAAAAGATCTAAAGAAATCTACTGAAAACTTAGGAATATTTAAAGATGCAGAGGTATGATGCAGAATTCTTCAATATATTACGATATATTATTTTCGGCCCTGTAGTCACGGAAATATAGTTCCACACGACTCTTAAAATAGAATTTCATATAATTGTTAAACACAATGGACATTGTGTCCAGAAACTGACCAACTAGAAACCACAGCTTTAATTATTGTTTAGAAAAATGTTTTCAAGATTTGTGGTTCTAAAGTTGTGGGAAACGGCTAAAGGAACACTTGATTCTTTCTAGAAACAGAAGGTGCTTTAAATATGACGTTTGTCGTTTCAGCTGAAACAGCTGGACCGGCCAGATTAGAGCGATCTCCTGTATTTCAGTAACGGTGTCATAATAAAAACAAGACGCACGTGAGCTGCATTGGGGTTTCCTTTTGTTCCAAAATATGATCATATGATGAGAAATAATGTTATAGGACTTTTAATTTAAGGTATGACTAGTTCAAGGGCTCTCGGGGGTCGAATAGCAATACTAGCTAAGTTAAATCCTTTGCGAGCCATGTGCATGCCCCATGGAGTGGGCTCTTATTTTCGGTTTCTGTAGCGTTAAGCGGATGCGATCTTTGACACTAATCCATCGCAGGTTATCTCCCAGCAGATTCTATGGTACTCATTTACCAACCCCGGAAGGATGGAAGGCTGAGTTATAGCTTAGACGAAAAAGAAGGTCACAAAAATATTCGATTCTCGGCAAAGCAGGGGATTGAAAATGGAACCTTGTGGGTAGAAGGCAGAGATCTTACCACTTGAGCCCGTACTACTACCTATACATTTTGTTTTCATTACAGACAAAGCGCGCAAAATTTAGTTTAGTGGAGCCTGACATTAGGAACCGTTTTATACAAATGGTGCAAAATTTTTGAGTCATTTCGGCTGGAAAAGAAAAAGAGAAATACGTTTGAAAGTTTTTCTCTTGCCTCAAAAATTTTAGCGGTATGAACATATCATGCAATTGAACTTATAATTGAAAGTACCGAATTTTCTATACAAACAGTTACAATGCAAGCTTGTATTATTAATTCATATTTTTCTTTGTTTCATATCACGAAGTACTTGATCTACATTAATTGTCCACAAAAACAATGCTTGCGCCCATTGTTTATTTTCTAGAAAAATGATTAATGTGATAGATAAATTAGATATACCTCAAACACATGCAAACAACGAGTTTTGCACGCAGGGCAAAGTACAGGCTTATACCTAGAATGATAGAAAAGATATCGCTAGCTTTGCAGTTCATAATTAAAAGTTGCAATGTGAAAGATAGTGTCATTTTATGTTTTAAGGTTTTCGAAGAACTTAATACTAAAACCCATCTTAAACAGTTTTTATAGCGAGTTTTCTGTATTCAATACATTTTGGCGGAATCGAAAAAATCGAGTTCCTGTTTGCTGCGTAATGTTTGTCTTCTGATATACATATCTTAACAAATTCGTAAGCACTATGGCTACACTTACGTACTAACTTGAACCAAGAAAATAGCCTCGGAGCCTGTTTTTACCCTCGTGTTTTAATAGAAAATTATAACTTTGTTTGTTATTTTTTAACCTTTCCTGAAAAAACATAGTAATAGTAAATCAACCGATCGGCTTAAAAAATTGTTTGAGAAATTTTTAAAAAGTACAAAAACCCTAAGGCCTGAGCAAATTACTTGAGTGAACGCCATATGTATTTTGACGTATCCTAAAAGATAACAAAAGTTGTTACTTTATTTGGCACTAAAAATACATTTTCGTTTTTCAGATCGAACTCCAAAAAAACGTTTAATATTGAGGGCAGAAAAACGTTGAGATGCATTGACTTTAAGCCCCGTCTACACGAGCAATTTTTATTTGAAAACAAAAGAATGGAGACTGGGATATATGGATGACAAATTGCCAATTTTATGTGTTGTCTTGTTGTCTACACGGGCAATTTTCTGCATTTGATAATTTTTATTTGCCACATAAAAACTAACACGTCAGTTTTTCAGCAAATATAATTGTCATACAAAAATTGGTCAATTTGGTTCATGTACACGAGCAAATAAAAATTGTCACATAAAAATTTTCACATAAACATTGCTTGTGTAGACGGGGCTTTAGAATATAGATACGAGCAGTTTAGGTAAAAAATTTAATCTAAATACGAAGTGGATATTTGGTTATATCTGATCTGCCAAACAGCTTTTCACCCGTTTCTTATCAACACCCGCATTGCAAAATTCTTCTAATGCTCGTGCTTGGTTTTATTGACTTTTTCTGAATTGACGCAAGGCAAAGAGGATGCTCAGTACGGTCCTAATCAAATTCAGTTTATGATAGTGTTGCTGTTGTTCTTTTAAAGGTTGCAGAAGATATTTGGTCATCTATATGCTTCTTAGTTGCCTTGAAACTGACAAGAAAAATACGATTGTATAAACAAACCCTCTCTCCCGCTTTTTCCCCACACACCCTAAAGTGACAACAATTGTAACTTGTTCTAATTGTGCACAGCTTTTATTATTTTTAAATCAGATATTAAATGTTTACTGTATTGTAGTTGTATTCTATCTTGCTTTTGGTTGTTTTTTTGTTGTTGTTGTTGTTGCGTTGCTGTTTGTTTGCCAAGGGTGACACAACAACACCTGACCCTTGTCAGTTTTGAAAATGTTCCCCTAAGTCTGTGCAGCACGGCAAATGTTTCTTAGCTTATTCTTTTTTTAAAAAAAAACAAAGTCAATTTGGGTTTGTAACTTCCTTTGCGTTACTATATACGTATAATTGAAGACCAAATTCTATTATCAACGTCAAAGTTGATTGATACATTTTCTGCATTTATAAAACATCGGCAAAAAACCGTCTGCTTTGCTCGGTGAAGCGGAAGGGCGTTTTTTTTTAAATTTTACTTGTTTTTATATATTTATAAATAGTATTTTTTGGGGATGGGGCGGTTTTCCTTTCCAGTGAAAATGTTTCCCCATATACACACTTTTTTTTATAAGAATCATACTTTTTTTCCCGAGCGTCGCGATTCTTAAAATTTTGACATTTCGAGCCTTATATAATTCTTAAATAATTCTTGAATAATTGTTTCAAAACAGGTCCTCATTTTGTCGAAGCAGTGAAACCAGAGTGGTCAAGTGATCGAGCCTCAGTATGATTCTTAAAAAATTATTAAAACTTCCGAAACCTGAGCCTCATGATTCTTACAAAATGGATTCTTATTGTGTATTGAAATATATATACCAGTATGCAAATTGAACAATATCATTATTTTCTGACCGAATGAACATAAAAGTAAACTATTGAACTTTATATGAATACATTGCTATTTTAGTACTTTCCAGGTCTATTTTGGATTATTTGTTGTAGCAGCGAATTCCTTCTGAAAGAGTAAATAAAAAATATATATTGTATACATGTTGGCATGTGGCAAGTTTTGAATGCTGGTTTGCATTTTTCATTTGACAAACCGGTTGTCCCTCTTCTGCACCTTCTTCTTTTCATTACAGTCTGCATACTGCGAAGAACATTTATACAGCAAATGGAGCTCCTCTGTAGATCCACATTGGATACAATTTTTTTCATATTCTGCGAGTAGTACGTTAGCTCGATAAGAGTACTAATGCTGCATGTTACATCGGGATAACTTCCGTAGTGCGGCATAGTGAGTCCTGTTAGGTTAGCGTTAAGATTAGTCATATAGAAAATAAGAGAGATTTTTATGCATAAACTGTCTGCATAATTAAGTACGCTCCAATACGGAAATTTTACCATAAACATTTTACAGTGGACCACCTTCACCACTGACCCATGTTTGACAAATTAGCTTCACAACTATACAGGGTTGTTTCCAAAAGCACCTTCCAGTTCTAGCTCGTCTTGCTTTTAATATTTGTGTGTAGTTTCCTTTTGGAATGCGAGCATTACCACTTACTACACTCATCACATTGAATAAGCACACCAACATTTTTTGGCTGTTTGGGTAGATGGGTGATATAGAACGTCTGAGCTTTTGAAATTTGAAATATTAAACTGTTTTAAACTGTAAATCAAAGAAATTTATATCAAAAAAAAAAATAAAAAATAATTATATAATTCAAAGGCGGCAAAAACTGACAAGCGGGCAGTGACGCTAGCCAAGTTATCTTTTATTAGTCTTATCTTCATACCGTTTACTGTTGGAGTGTCGATTCGTATTTCTTAGCTATTGAGCAGCTAAAAGAGAGTGAACGCCAGGCAAGTATTTCAGTTCCAATATCTTTGGTTCTTTTGTCCCGCAAAATGATTGTATTACAGGTTATAAAGACTTAGATACGATTTGCATAAAGTGGCGAGTCTTGACTCATTATCGCCCCTGGACGTTTTACTATGGTTTTGTGTTAATTTTCTAAGGAATTTCTTTAATGTTTAAAGTTTTTGTGTTTTCTTAGTACGCAAAAATCCGGTTGAAGAAAATGTCTCTAGTTGGAGTGCTGAAAACATTTTTGTCAAGTGCCGCCATAATGCTTTGTTTTTATATTGTTTTCACTTAACTTAAACTTAACAATATGACATAAAAGAAGTGGTTTCTTTTACCAATCAATTGTTTTAATTCTTACTCTATGCTTTGACCAAAAGTGAAGCTTATCAAATTCGTTTATCTTTTAGAATTAAGAATAAAAACTGGCTTGGAAGTTTTCCTATGGTTAGTTTTAACTAATGACGTGCGTTCATTATTTTTTACTCGGCCCTTGAAAATATATGTGTCTGGTTGTAAGTGGTAATACAGAGAGTGTTTACTCATCCGTAAGAAAACAAAACAATATTAAGAGGAGAATAGTCCACAAATCCAGTCCACAGTTTTATTTCTTTCAGTCCTTAAACGTTAAACTTTACTTTAAGAAAACGATCATTATATAGGCTTATAGCCATGTTAACATTATTGAGTTAGTTTTAGTGTATTTTCGTAAAGGTTACAGATAGCTTTAAGTATTAAATTGTCAAATTACAGGCAAAAAAGTTTTGTTTTTAAAACTTTACATGTGGTTTGTATTTTGTTTATACATACAGCTAACATCTCATTTAAATTCCATTCAAGAAAAAGCCTACATACACGCGCTGTTACTAGTCGGAGCGCGGTATCGGTTTTGACCCAATAACCAGAACATCTCGACACTCTGAACTCCCGTTGATTATTTTTGCACTTAAAACCACGCAAACAGTTTTATTTGTTAACAAAAATTAAACATTAGTTTTCGTATTTTATTTTACTTCTTGCTTCGTAAAAGTTTATTATTAAGAAAAAATTGATACATGAT
The DNA here is from genome assembly GCA_024336925.2 of Zoanthus solanderi. Taxonomy (NCBI): domain Eukaryota; kingdom Metazoa; phylum Cnidaria; class Anthozoa; order Zoantharia; family Zoanthidae; genus Zoanthus; species Zoanthus solanderi. The sequence continues at coordinate 3,213 of JANCMA020341250.1, read as the reverse complement.
TTATAAAAGCTAGTTATAAGTCTAAACTTTCTATAATTTCAAGCCAACGATAATACTTGCCAACAACGGGCGCCAAGTACCAGTCGATATTCGAAAGCCAGACGCATATGAATAAATCTTGGGTAGTCAAAACTATCGTTTTGTATGATTCAATAAAAAAAAAAAAGAGAGAATCAAAGAATTTGAATTTTCACTTTCATGCTTTAAGTTTTAAAATCTCTTATATAATTTCACTAACCTGTCCGACGTGTTTCAGAAAAAAATCGACAAATTTAAAAAGGAGTTTAATATCTTGTCGTTTTACCCGTCAACAGGAAAGTATTTCACGGCTGAAAAATTCAAGTCTCATTTGAAATTCATCGCCTGGGGCATCTTGACTTGCAAGCCACCTTGGGGCCACTTATTTGACAGAAGAGTGTCGCATTAGAGCGAATAGCAGGACCGTACTGTCTGGCAAACAAAAATCAGCATATTTTAACTTTCAAAGAGACAAGGTTGTCGTAAAGTGAACACTGTCTGGAATAAGAGACAGCGGGCAAGCGTTAAAAGCAAGGCATGTCATTATAATTGTGTCGTGGTTCAAATTTTGAAAACCAGCAGTAGTGACAGTTGACACTAGAAGCACGGGAATCTTCGGCGAATGTAGCGTGCATAAAAAGTTGAAGGCGAAGAACTTGCTGGGGCCTTGTGATATATGCCGCCTTGAGTCCTATAGCCCCTTGGCTTGACAATAGCATTAGAATATTTTTACTGCTTCAACGAGTAAGATACTGAATAACGTATCAGCGTTTGTGGTGTTAAAAGAAAACAAAACTTTTGATGCCATGGAAGTCAGGATAAAATCCGAGCCGATGGGCTTCACTCGGGAAAGCACATGTCATTCGATCAATTCAGAGAACGTGGCAAACAGTTGCGAATCGTTCCACAAGCTGAGCACCAAAAGACAATATCCTGGTTTCGCAACTACTACCGCTGGGCCAGAAATAGTAAGAAAGAAAGACCAAGGTCAGTAAAATTGAGCAGCTAGTTCAAAACAAATTCCTAGATTGTTGTAAACATTAGTTTAGAGTGAGAAACTCTGACTAGCAAGTTTAATTTGTGAGAGAGACAACACGCGTCTTCAATGTTCACTATTGAACCAAACAACTAACAAACCTGCTTAGCGTGGCAGGTAGCTGAAATCTCTTGCTTTCAAACATAACTTGAGTCAACAGCTGATGCTAGTATTTATTTGGCTTTGAAAATGCACTAGCGATCTTGGTTTAACAATTTCTATGGTTTTCATCGTCGCGAGTTGGGAAAGTTTTTGTGCCCCGGGCGCTCAACGTGTTTAATTCTACCGTTGTCTTAACGGCAACGCGTTACTCTTACATAATACATTATGAAGTAAAGTTTCCGAACGCATTTTTAAACAGCAATGATTTAAGAGCTAGTAATGCTTTTCTGTATTATTTTTTTGTAGTCGCCTCTAAATTTAGAAGTGTCTGCATGACTCTGAGATGGCTTCCCTTCCTCAATTGAATTGTCTGTCTGGTAGTTTAGTAAGGGCGCCGAGACATTTGACAAAGATTTTGTATATTGGCTATTGGTTTCCGTTATTTCGTTGTACTGTGCTGATCAGGAAATTGAGCCAGGCAGACGGATGGCGTAAGAAAACAGTATATGTAGAACATTTCTTCTGATTGGAAAATAAAAAAATCACGGGCACAGAAATTATAACTAAGCGAATTTTCATATTTTTAAATATACCGACTTGATATGTAGCCACGGGCAAAAACTTTGTAGTCTCGGAGACACACATAAATTAAGTATTATTAGTTACTGCAAACTATTTTTGTGGCAAAACATTTTATTCCGTCTTTAAGGCTATGGGGAAACTTTTTTACAAGCATGCATTTAAACTAATGAAGCAAAAGCTATTCGACAAAGAATGTTTTTGCAAGCTTGAAAGCCAGATTTTTCCGGCTAAGAATATAGATAGCAGTACATGATCATGAGTCTTGAGTGTTAGTAGCTAAAACTTGTAGCTATTAAAATGGGCACTAGAGCCGAGTTGATAAAATTTCCTTCTTTTTCTTCTTTAATTCAACCAGTCACCAACATTTATCTGAATCATCAAATGATATACGCTTAAGACTTATATCTTTCAAATCACAGGAATACTAGAAATGAATTATTCCTATTCATTGTTTGAGCAATATGTATAAATATATTATATATAATAATAGCACAATCAATAACTTTTTATTATCTGTAGTGAAACAAGAGTTTAATCACCAAAATAACAGCAAATTAAGTTGTACTTACCACGAACAATTTTTTTCCGAAGGTGATATGTGCCCTCTGGCACTTGTTTATTGAGCTAGAAAGAGCCTTGTTGAATTCTAACCCGAAAAGGCAAAAACATCGCACAATACTAAACACAAATTTCCTAACCAAATCCAAAGATTCTTAGAAGCTAAAAACCTATTGGGAGATTTTCTTTTTGAGTGTTTTCTAATTTTTTTTTAAAACACTGATTTGTTTCTTCAACAGCTTCCTTCGTTTCTTTGTAGTTTGTGGGACAGAAATACGAGTAACTTTCCACAAAAATTTCTTTAATTTCAGGGCAGCGAAAAACTCAAATTTTAGTTGCGACTTAAGGTCATCTCTCACAGATTCTACTTTCTCACTTCCTTAAATAACCGACAAAAGCACCTGCAATTTCTTAAAACTTGACTGCCTTAATCTAATAAAAGCACCACAACGACTAAAGATAACATGACAAAACCGATATCAAAATTGATTTAGTCCTTCTTTCTCCTCCAGCAAGAGTCTAAAAGGGATATAAATATATTAACTAAAATCGCTTGGAAGTTGCAAGATATAATTCCAAATCATATGGTACTTTGAATTACAAATACCACAAGATGAATCAGCAAACAAAGAAAATTTACACTTCTACGATATTTCAAACACTTTGTTTAATTCAAGAAAGAAATGAAAAGAAAGCAATTTTAAACGCAAACTGATAAGTGTCTAACCATGATAATAGCTTTTCCAAATTAAAGCATTCATCTTTCAACAATACAACATTCTACAGATCCTAACAAACTTTGTCAGTTTCTAAAACTGATCACGATAATAATTTTATCGGGGTAGTAGTAGTAGTAGTAGTAGTAGTAGTAGTAGTAGTAGTAGTAGTAGTAGTAGTAGTAGTAGTAGTAGTAGTAG
>JANCMA020341042.1:0-11692 GCA_024336925.2 Zoanthus solanderi | reverse complement strand
CACATCTTCGGTTTACTAGTCCGACGTGTTAACCACTACAAGGACTAACCACGCTGGAAACGCAGCCAGTTAATGTATGTTTATCCTTGTAAAGGATTTAGCACAGCATACTTCAAGTATATAAACTTCGTAAATTTAGAGCTAATGGGCCTATTGTATTATTTTTTAAAGGGCCACAAATGTGCTTGACTGCTGCCTGCACTAGCTTAGGTGTAATGTATTAGAGGTGCTTAATACTTTATTTGACAGCATTGACTTTCAGAACTATCTTTTTCCGAGGGCATACGTGAAATTCTGTTTTCCATAAAGGCAAAAGCGAAATTATCTAATTTGTTGCCCATACTATCTGGCACCCTACACATAACATTTACAGCGAACTTGTTAGCTTTGTGTAGAGCGATTCTATGTACCAAGGAATGAGGGAGGCAGAGACCTCATCTCGGTAGGAGACTGTCAGTTAAGCAGCACTATTGCTGGAGACTCATGTCCAATCCAGTGAGAAGAAGACTCACCGCCAGTTTCATGCAAAGGAGGAGAACTAAAAATATCCAAGGACAGAAAGAGATGCCATTTTATGGGCAATTTGTGAGATAGACCGAAAATTAAAGAAATGATGAAACTTGAACTTGTTTGAAAGAACGACACAACACTTTCCCCTTTAAATATAATAAAATTGTATGTACCCTACCTAGAGTATATTAAATATAAAAATTATATACTCACTTTTCCTTCCCCACATTAGTTGTGTGTACCCCATACCTTAATGATACCTTACCACCAATAATTCCCCACCCCTTTAATATAAGTAACTTAATTGTAACAATTTAATTGTAACAATTTTAAATAAATTTCGAAAATTTGAATAGTACCAATTAAATTAATATAAGCCTAATTTCTTTAATTCAGTCACACATATAAAAATACTTAATATCTGGTGTATAATACATAATTCTTACAGTTATCTTCCATTATTTCAACTATGTCTAATTTTTGTTGGAATAATGGAAAAACAAAAGAACTAAACTAGACAAAGTCTTAAAAGAAAAGCTACATTTACAAAATTTTAAATCAGAGCCACAAAAAAAAAAAGCAGCTTTTACATTTGTTGGCCCTTACGGACTAGACTGAGACTTGTCTTAGCAGTCGTACTGATTTGTTGTGTTGATGGCAATAGCAGATTGAAGAATACCTAATATGCTAATTAACACTGTGTTTCTTACTCAAACAACAGATATTATTCAGCGAGTGAAGCAGGGCGAGTTTCCCCACTTCAGACCCACTGTGACGAATCTTATTGGTGGAGTCGAAGAAATACGAGAACTTATGAAGCACTGCTGGGAAGAAAACCCGGATGATCGTCCCGAATTCCACGAAATTAAGAAAACAATGCATAAAGTACTTATCAACAATGGAATGTAAGTTTGTGCATTTGTAATTCAGACAACTGTGGGTTGTAATTTTGTGATTATTTTAGAAAATATTATAAGTACATTTGGAGGGTTAGTTCTTCGTCAGAACACTAATTTAGTTATAATGCAATCTGCATTCTCGAAACATCGACTACCGTAAGTGATCATTACCTTGTCTAAATAATTTGTTTTACCCAGTCCTACTCGCCAACGAACTTTGATATTTCTTTTAGTCTTCTGTTAAGACTTTTTCCAATTTGAAACTGAATCAACATATTTGTAATGAGACAAATTACTAATCTTTGGGAAGTTGATTAGTAGCATTTATTGGGACTTTAGGTGTTTTTCAGTCTATTTCTTCCTATGCTCAATGTGGCAGCAAACAAGAAAGGGTTAAGGATGGGTTGCTTGCCTTATTCTCAAGTGAATTATGTAGATAGCACGTTGTAGTAAACAAATCACGTGATATTAAAAAGACGTACGACCTGTTGAGCAGTTATACTTTTTTTTAAACACTGGACAACCGTTTCAATCTAAAGCGAAAAGAGTATAATTTTATTATCCCCTATGTAATCTGAAGGAGATATCTTTGGACGCAGTGACGATCTTTTTTTATTCAAGTATTGAAAAGACCTTTTTACTTTTCAAGAAGTTTCAAAAGGAGATGCGATGTATAGGTATTTTACCTAAGTTTATGTATTACTCTATTATGTAAATTATCAATAAACAATTTATTGTTAGTGTCGTGACCTTAATAGTGAAAAGAGTCTGTAAACTGCAGGAAAACGAATATTTTTGACAACATGGTGTACATGATGGAGAAGTACGCTGATAACCTGGAAGAACTTGTAATGGACAGAACAGGCCAGCTCATAGAAGAACAGAAGAAGACTGAAGCACTGCTTGAGCGAATGCTACCAAGGTGTGTTAATAGTTCTCCGTATTAATAAATAATAATTACATAATGGCATTGCCATGGAAAAAGCAGTTGAGGTGATAAGCATGATGATAGTGATAGCCTTAAAAATACTGCCATTTAGAGGCCTGGAAAGCCATTGCGTATTATGCGGTATCAAACGGGTAGCATTTCACCCGGTTTTCCCATCATTACTTGCGAGCAACAACCGAAATGGCGCCATTGCGGTTGCGGGTCAAAGTTGTGAGAGTTTCATTCACAAAATATAACAATTTTACAGTTATGGCAGCTGAAAAAATAATGAAGAACTCCGTTCCAATTTTATCGTTGCAATTTAACTTTGGGTAATCTCATACCGACGGAGAAATGGAAGAATTTATAAGACAGCAGGGAAACCGTTGGACTGTGTTTTTTTTAAAGGACGACCATATCTACAAACGCGAATTTGTATATGTAATCGAACCTTTACGGAATTAATTTGCACGAATGTGTTTTAGAAAGAATCAAAATTTGAGCATTTTAAAACACACAAGTGCAAATTAATTCCATATTGAACAAGTAAAAGGTTCGATTACTTGATAATCATATACATGAAAAAAATATAAAAAATGACGGTGAAAAAGCAGAACGTGGCAATGACAACGTGACAACTCATGCGTGCATGGAAAATTCGACATACCTCCATCGTTATCATAGAAACCTTTTGCAATTTGCTTAATCAGGCTTATCAATTTGGCAATGCATGCGTGCACGGACAATTCATGCCTTCATCGTTGTCATAGAAACTTTTACATTTTCATGGACTTACTAGCTTTGAGATTGTAATTGCACGAAATTTTACATTTTTGCACAGAATTACAAAGTAATTACACTGCTCTTGACCAATCATAATCAAGTCATTTTTTCATGTATATGATTATGCTTAAAATTCCGGATCCTTGATCCAGCGAACTTGAAGACTATCTTTACCGTTGGATATAAGTAAGCCAAATGGAGATGACACCTGCCAGTCTCATTAACAAGCTTTATGAGTTTGTAAACAGCAACACAAATGCTCACTTACTCGAAGTCTCGAGTTCACGAAGTCTTAAAGGCAAAGCAAAAACAGCTCAAAAGAAATGACTTGTGTGTATTCGTAAATACAAGTGACATGTGGCGTATTTCATGGTGTCCCACTCGAAAGCATTGCATGACTACTATTATATTTATTCATTGTTATGAAAGAACCAGTTACTTAAAATTTAAAAATATCAAGTTAGACTTGAAATCCTCATTTGCTTTAAAGATAATTACATAGTGAAATATAAATGCCATCCATATTTGCAATAATTGTTACAAAAATATTGGTCTAGAATACAATGTTATCTTAGAAGACATTAAAATTATTGGAAATTATTGGACGGCATTAGTTTAAGATATCATAGTTCTTCCACCAAAATCTGTTACAATCTTTCTAATTCGAAACACAATGTTTAAAAGTACAAACAATCTCTTTCTTACTGCCACGAGGCCATGACAATCGAACTGTACGTTTATAGATACCTTCAATGCTGTTTGTGTACACGCACTTAATGAGAAATATAATGCAAAATTGGTCAAAGTTCTTTTATCCCTCATAATTGAAGAATTTCTTTGTTTTATCCACATTCAGGACCGTCGCTGAGCAGCTTAAGAGGGGTAAAGCTGTAGAAGCCGAGAGTTTTCACGAGGTATCAATCTACTTCAGTGACATTGTCGGATTTACAAGTCTCTCAGCCGAAAGCACCCCAATGCAGGTTTGCAAATTTAATGCTTACACTCAGTCGAGACTTCATCAGAATAGAGCATTAATTTTTCGCATTGGTAGTTGCTGCTCTCTACAATGACAGCGGACTTAATGTGTACAGTCTTAGCCACACTGTGAAGTTAAATATTCCTAAATGCCAACGTACTTTTTTTACACTACTTACAAGGCTTTAAGAAGACTTAGACCAGTGACCTGAACTATAACGTTACAGTTGTTCGGTACTTGGCAACTTAGTGGGTACATTAACTTCTCTTACTGGTCATGAATAACGATAACTGTACTGCGTATCGAGATTGTAGAACAATCTTTGTGTTTAAGGAGGCATTTTAAGTAATCGTCAGAAGTAGCCTTAAAAATGTTATTGTTGTAACTCGTGTCGTAATATTTGTAATCCTTGTAATTTTTAACTTAATACGTACTTAGCTGAAACGATGTTTTGTTTCTATTTTGATATTATCCGTGCAAGATAAATCCCTTAACTCAAGTACAGAAAATCAGAATAGTCTATTTGAATTGAAAGCATCTTTATTCCGATGGAAAACTATAATTATTTAAATTAACTACTCTCATTTCTCGAAAATTAGATTGTAACCATGTTGAACGATCTTTACTCTTTGTTCGACGACATTATCAGAGAGTATGATGTGTACAAGGTATGTACAATAACTTCATATTTTGAATCTTTCGTAAAGTCTATATTCAAAAGTGTTTCTCTTGTTAAACAGCTAATTAGCTAGTTTTTAATCGGTTATAAAGGACAGACGTATGAACTTGTATTATCAAAGGTAAATCTTATCGCACTTTATGAAAATTGTCAACTTCTGAAATATTCAATCTATGTTCAAAAAAATCAAAATTCTCATACTTTCTGGTTTCAAGAATGGCAAAATGAATGGTGATTTCTAAGGGGTTTTTTATTAGTGGTTCAAAATCTGACTCATTCTCGGTTAGCGTTAAGTTATATGCGTGGATCAGTATTAGGTTTTGTTATGTACAGCAAGCATGCTATTAAAGCAAAAGAACGTTAATTTATGTTATTTTTTTTGGTTCAGGTAGAGACAATCGGTGACGCATACATGGTGGTATCAGGTCTCCCAATACGTAACGGCCACAAGCATGCAGGAGAGGTTGCTCGTATGGCATTACACTTGGTAGACGCTGTTAAAACGGAATTTAATGTACGCCACAAGATTGGGTACAAGTTAAAGCTGCGAGTTGGTATTCACAGCGGTACGTCAATGTAATAAGTTATCAAAAGTAACTGTAATCAGAACTGATGAAAGTACTGTAAACATATTCACGCGGGTGGGCATGGCTGGCGCAGCTGATAAAATTTATGGCTTCCGTCCACAAGAATATTTGTGCGACCTTCTTTTCCGCCTAAGCTAACTTTGCTTTCCATCCCTCTGGGGTTGGTAAATGAGTGCCATGTAGCGTATGCTGGGAGCTAACCTGCGATGGATTGGTGTCCCATCAAAGGCTATAGGTTCTGAGATAAGCGCCTGCTCCATGGGCTACTTGGCTCGTAAAGGATTTAGCTTTCTAAAGCACATTACCCAATACTTTTTAAAAGCAATGTAGCTTGTAAAATCATATATAAAAAATAACTGGTCTTCTAAACATATCGAAAAGATCAAGACTTTAGTTTGGAAGTCACCTTATGTCTCCTAAGCAACAGTGCATGCAAATTTTCTAGATGGCGTTAATTTGAATCATTTTTAGTGTTTTAAGTAGATGAGATTCCCAAAAATATTAGTTCTGTTAGTCTTTCTTGTTCTTGAAATTGCATTCCTTATGAATTTAAAACGGTATTCAAGTATTTTAGTTTTGTCATGGTAATTAAAAATGAACAAACAATATATCTATTAGCAATGAAGTTATCTTTTATTTTGGGAATCGCTAATGGTAAGCTCTGTTGTTAAGTTAGTTATTGACATATTTGTTCTGTAATATTGTTGTTGCTAAGGGACAAAGACCAACGGCTTGAACAGAAACCGTCTATTTTGTTACAGGTCCGGTTGTTGCAGGAGTAGTCGGCAATACGATGCCCCGCTATTGCCTGTTCGGTGATACTGTGAATACTGCTTCTAGAATGGAGTCCAATGGAGAACGTAAGTTTATTCATGACATAAGTAAATATTGAGCTTAATTAAACTGACAAGAGCATTGCGTTTAGATTTTCTGATTAAAGTTTATCGCTGAAACTTATTTTAAGAAAGGTAATATTGTAACTCTTACCTTTTATAAGAGCAAGTTTATGGCTTTTCATCAACTCCTCTTCTATTTGAATATAAAGACACATTTTAATCGATTCCCTGACTTCTGTGCTGTCAGAACAAGAGTAGTTAACTCATGCCTGCAAGTTTGGGTACCACCCCTTAAACTCTTCGTTTGCAACCACGTCTTTCAAAATTTCAAAATATCGATTCCTTTGCTAAGTCCATTAAAGAGCTCACGGGATTGTAGAGCAATTAAAACTTCAGGATTTCTTTACGGAGTTAAAAAAAGGATACATTTTGTACTAGACTTATGGATTAAACTAATAACGTTTTGTCATGGCGGCGCCATGCTTTTGGACCTCGGCATGTCCACCAAGATGACCGCCATAATTTCAAGCGTCGATCGTGTTATCATGTAAAAGACCCTTTTAAGCATATAATAACAAAACCCATATTGATTTCTATGACTTTAAAAAACGTGACATAGTTAGCGTCCTACATCGCGGCGAAAAGTCATCGAGCAAATTCAACAATTTTTTAAACTCAAACCGTAGTTTTGTTAAACATATCAAATAGTGAAGTTTACAGGATTCAAAATTTAATTTTTATGCTAGTTTTTTTAAATTTTTTTTAGGTTTTTTTGAGACCTATAACGTAACATGCAACCGAAGAATAACCTGTAAATTGTGGGGAACTGAAATTATTTAATAGCTAATTTTTATCTCTTTTTTATAAGTCTAATATTTGTTTTGATTTACGAGGTAATGTTACGACCAACTTGGTTATATTGTCTAGTTTTAGAACCTTCGGATAATTAGCAGGACGCTATCCTTTCAATAACATCCCACAAGCACAAGCATATAATTTTTTGTATTTTCTGTCGTGTAACTATTAAGTCGTGAAAGATGGCAAAACATCCAATGAAATATATTTTATGTTTCAAAGTTCTAAAACTCTCAATGTGCACTTTCTTCCATCTAGCACTTCGTGTTCACATCAGCAGTCAAACCAGAGACATTCTAATGACTCTCGGAGGCTTCAATATTGAGCGAAGAGGCGAAATTGAAATGAAGGTTTGTTGATATTTTTTATTTAACAAATTTAAATGTTCACGACAGTGCAGTAAAACTAAATTTAAAAGTTTTTAACTTTTAATTTAATTAGTTATTTGGTCTTACTTGATATTGAGACTGCCACGCACTTTAGTGTGGTCGGTTGTGCTATTCAGCTGTTAGGGTTGGACCATAAGACAGGCGGATATGAAAAGGATTGTTGCGTACGAGATGTGGTACTATAGGCCTTTGCTGGGGGTATCCTACTTGGAACATAGGACGAACGAGTGGGTATTACAAAAGTCAGAATAAATAAAGTACTAATAAGCACACTGACGAAACGTAAACTGAGATACTTGGGACACCTGTTACGAACAGATGGCTTGGAACGCAACATTCTGACGGCTGATGTTGGTTGAGGGTGCGGTAGAGGGAGGCCAAAAAGAAGAGAGTGGAGAGATGCTGAAGAATGGCTGGACTGGATGATAGCTGAGACAATAGAGGAAGCGGGAATGCGAGACATCAGAAGGTCGGCGAAGTTCGAATTGAATACTCAGTTGGATTGTAATGATTTGGTTGAATTTATATAACATTGCCTTTGTTCGTGTAATGGTACTGACCTTTGGAGTGTTTACAAAAACTGAATTGCTCTGACCGAACGAGGCTGTGCTCGAGACATCTGATTCTTTCAATGACTACGACAACGTTGCACCAATTTGAGACTTAATTCGTAGAAATTACGCATTTTCTCGTGGACCTCAAACGTGTTTTTAAAATCGGGTAAAGATGTTTTATCTGCTTTAGTTTTTTGATAGAATTAGCTTTGTTTTAGAATTCACCATTCTCAATACGTTTTGTAAGCCCGTAAGTATTTAAACTTTTTTTCTACTATTTAATACAAGATATAGTTCAGACGAGCGCTTGCGTACAATTCGAACGTTAAAATTTATGGTAACGGATTGACTAGAGTGATAGATAGAGATGGAATGGAAAATGAATGGAATGTGAATTTTATAGGATGCATTACAATGTTGGCTAATATTGTTTTGGATTGATAGAATTGTATTCGAATGTTGTTGTGATGTTTCAGCTGCTCTTTCTAATTTAAATCTTGTTTCCATATTTAAGGGAAAGGGAAAAGTTGTCACGTATTGGCTGATCGATTCCGCCAAGAGGCGATCAAGTGTACTCAAACAGCCTCGTGGATTGCCTCATAATGGCAACACAGTGCCTCTAATAGATTACTTGGCGCCAGGGCTAAAAGGCTCGACTCCAAATTTGTCAGTAAAACGAACTGACTCCTCGCGTCGGTCAGCAAAGACAGGACAATCTCCAAACATGTTGAGAAAGTGGCACAGGTTTGATGAAGATGCACCTCATCATGATGGCTACATTCATCATTCAGACAGCCCACGACTTCACGGTGCTGATGGATTGCATCATCACCTACTTAATCGTGACAGTGATCACCGAGGGAGTAAGGAATTGCATGGTATCCATGGACTTCATGCATTGAATTATCTTAGAGACCAGCATGACTTGTCGAGTGATGATCAAGAAACTTGTCAAGACGGTCCTGCTGCTTTACCTCTTCTGAATTTTGAAAAAAACTCTGACCCCTATAAGTACACGTCTGTTTGATTATTCTATCGAAGGAACCGCTCTTTCGACGGCAACTTTTGCCCTTTTTATGACCAGCGCTAGCGTTTATATAAAACTGGCTTCATTGAGTCATCTACCAAAATGCGCTATTGAGTTTTCTTGCAAGATGAAATACTTTGGAAGTGACTGGTGAAAAACTTGCAGTCCTGTACGTTTGAGACATATATGGACAATTTTAATGGTCAACATCTCCATTTTAGTGAATTTGATTATCGAAATATTTTATGGAACTGCATGGCAACTTCTCATAAATAGAAGCTTCTCGTTTAATACGAGATATATTGTTTCCTTTAACGAAATTGACAGTGCCTATGCTTCCGATAAGTGAATTTTAAGTTTTATTTTGTTTTAATTTAACGGATATTTTGGTAGATTTTGCAATGTAAAAACTCATTTTGTCTTTTGGATTTTACGAAAGAACCTTTTTCAGTCATGAAAAACTACCAGAAACTATATTGCACCAAGGATGAACGTAGCTCGCCCTAGAACATTATTTTTTTTTCTAAATATTTCTTAAGTTTTCTATAGTAAGTTATTTAAAATTTTAAAATCAATTATCGTTATCCTGAAATTTAGGGTTTGGTTGTGTCATTTGTGTAAATATGTGGGACAAGAGGAACAGAAAACTTATAACTCAAATATTGGAAATATGAAATTTTGTGTGTACATTTGTAAAGGGAATTTTTTTATTTCAATTCAGTCATTGTATCTGGAACAATAGCAGGCTAGCTCCATTTTTCAGATCATGATACCGTTGTACATTTGTTAAATGAAACTAAGTATCCTCCATTAATCTTTAAACTCGAAGCTTTAACCACTTCCACGATGTGGTGGACGATTTTCTTGACAATAAACGTTTCTTTATGGACGTATTGTTTTAAAAAGTTTGAAAACTGCAATAGTTTTCGGCCTTCCATTGTGGTTTTCTGCGACATTTTCAATAACCACCGATCAAATTATAGCTTAAATTCTATCGTTTTTTTTTTTTTGTCGTCTATTTTAGCAAGGCTCTGATATGATAGCGACAGTATTAACTAAGAGAAAGATAGATTTCTAACTATCTTCTGCATTTCTGTAATTGAATAAGGTAAAGTAAGTTGAGTTAAGTGACTTATATGTCAATATGCCAAGAAGTCCTTCAAGAAGAAAAGTGTGGTTTGAAGCAGTATTATAGTAGTATTACCTCTGAAGCTTTTTGCTTAGCTAAAATATAATAGAAACTTGCATTGTTATACGTGTATATCAAGAAAGTATTTGAAAAATATTGTATTTTATCAAAGGTTTCCAGCATGTTGTAAATAAATTTACCTTACCGTGTTCTCTCACAAGAAACAGCGTCCAGTAGTAGCCATGTTCCACATGTATTTGATTGGTTAAGAGGTTTCATCTGAAAAGATGTAATTCAGGTTGAACCATCATTAGTAAAAATCTACTCACTATCTATCGCAATACTGCAATCTGATTGGTTACCGTACTCATTATCTATCAGGTGATAGATAGCAACTGCGGGATGAAAACAAGTAATTCAATATGGCGGCCCTTTCCCGCTTTTCAGAAGACGTTTCGGAAGAGGATTTAAAAGCTCTTCAAAAAACAATTTTAGAGAAAACTAAAATAGCAAGAAAGCATGGTCTAACAAATCTCAATGGTAACAAATAAAAGAATTTGAAGTATCAATTACTGAGACAGTTTCACTCGACGAATAGTCGCTGTTGTATCATCAGCATGTTTGCTTGAATAAATTCGAAAATTTCTTACCAGAAAAAGTAATGTTGACCCTTTGTTTCTTCTTCATACATTTCTACTAAAACAATTAGAATACTCGCCTCAATTTCTATCGCCAATCTATAGAATGACTCGGGCTTCGCCCTCGTTATTCTATTAGGCGATAGAAATTTCGAGCTCGTATTCTAATTGTTAAATAATGCATTATTATAGAACTAACGATTATTTATCCAGTAGGCTTCAATATTTGTAACCGTTGGACGACCAAGCTATTTATTGTAACAACTTAACCCAAGTGGACATGAATTCCAAATGACATCCTATCTAACTTTTTTCCAGAAGGGCTTTGGCAACCAAAGTTAGCTGGCACAGAGCTCAACTATAGCAGTTTTTAAGAATATTTGTTTAGTCACCAGTATTTGCAAAAATGTTCAATTCTTGGTAATTTGTGTAATTTAGACTGCTCTGTTGCCTTTTATGACATTAATGTTTACATAAATTTGAAAACTTTTTAATAATTTTACAATTTTCTGTTTTTACAGAAACCTTTTTTGAGTTTCAAAATTAAGTAAAAAACACGAAACTTAGCCAAAATACATGTTTACTCAATCAACAGGTACTGGCAATGCTTTAGAAGAAAGTCGGAAAAAATCGAGGGGGAGGTACATTTGAACAAAATCAAGTTCACCTCCTTCATATTTTGTAGTCGTCTTTCACTGGGACTATGAGTGCTTATGAGAAAAGCGCTGCCAACAATAACTGGCAAATGAAATATTTCTACCATACTACGCGGGAAGATTAAAACATATTTATTCTTTCTTTCATCATACGAATCTTTCCCAGCCTCGAAAAATACGTATTTATTTGTACCAAACCTTGCTTGAGGTTATGAGGCTTGAGACGTGCTTAAATGACGAAAATAT
>JANCMA020340934.1:0-11692 GCA_024336925.2 Zoanthus solanderi | reverse complement strand
CCATTGCTAGCATACCAATTTTTCTAGGTATCACTAGTTATTGGTCTGAGATGGATATGAGAAAAATAAACTGGTTTAAAAAAAAACAAACTGCAGGTTTGTACCAGTTCAAGAGAACTTGTACCAGTGCAAGAAATATTGCATTGGATCAAAAGGAATTGAACCAGTTCAAAATCATTATGAACCTGAACTACAACTTATACATTACAAAATTGTTTAGAAATTGCTTTTTGGGGAGGCAAAGGAGGCTCATTCACAATACAAACAACGCTGAATAAAGATCTGTCTCAATGTCTATGTACATATGTACATTATGAGGGTATGTAGACCTACTTACAAGTCTACTTGTGTTCTCTTTGCTAATGGTTTATCGGAGTTGTGTGAGATCAACGATGTTATGTGGGAGTGAGCCATGGTGTTTGAGGGAAAATGAAATGGCAATTTTGAGAAGGACTGACAGAGCAATGGTGAGAGCAACATGTGGTAAAAAACTGATGGAGAAAAAGAGGACAGAGGACCTAATGGAGATGTTGGGATTGAAGGAAAAAGTGATTCAGATGGCAAAGGTGAATGGAGTGAGATGGTACGGGTATGTGTTGAGGAGGAAGTTGGGCATGTTTTGAGAAAAGCATTGGAGTTTGAAGTGAAGGGCAAGAGGAGGTGAGGACGACCAAGGAAGACATGGAAGATACAAGTGGAGAGGGAGAGCAAGAGTGTTGGTTTGGAGAAGGAGGATACCTTGACTCGAGTGAGATGGAGAGTGGGAGTTGGAGAGATTGCTGTTAGAGTGGGCTAAATCCAGCCACCCCCATTTACTGGGATAAACCCAATTAAAATTGGATTAATGATGATGATAAGGGTGGGTCTCTTTCAGTGTTGTTTATATTGAGAAAGAGCCACAAAGGAAGCCCACAAAAAACCAAGAAGCTTATACGAATGTGGGCTCCCTTAGAAATTTGAATTTACAGGGGTGTAGACAACATTTTTGAGAGGGGGGGGGGGGGGAGGTTCCAAATCACCAAGAGCTGTTTGGTCAGTGATAAGAATCGCAGCAAGTTTCTTCTAAAACTTGACACGGTGAAGGATCGAGTTGTGAGAGGGGGGGGGTTCCAGAACCCCTGGAACCACCCCCTGGCTATGCCTCTGATTTAGCAAGAGTTGAAACCAAATTATAAAATATAATTACTTACGTATTCGTCATTCTCTTAAAACATATGTGCAGAATTGTATTGATAACAGTGGCAGGGTATTCTATAGTTATTCCATTACAATTATTTTAACCGAAAAGAGCTGTGGGTACCTTTTAACTAAAAAAAAATGACTGTAAAGTCCTTTGAAAGCAAATATTAAAATTATTTCACTAACTATTGCGGTTAAATTTTGTAAAATAATAAATAGTTTGCAATATGAAGTGAAATCGCAAATTATTATAATGACATTATTACATATTATTAGGACTACTACAAATTATTAGGACTTATGCGTCAGCGTCAATCTGCAGGGCACAGTTTTTACTAACTATTGGAGTACATTTTTCACACTTGTAACTCTCCCTACCTCTAAATCGACCCACACTAATCTATCCCTTCGGGGATCTTTACCGCGCCTTGTAGAAGACATAGTTAAAAATCGTCTTACACACTTTTTGCTATTAAACAAAAGAACAACACGACCAACGATTTCTAACAACATTGAACTTCCGTGCTCATTGCGGGTTCGTTAGTGCCAGTTCCTCGCCTGCTAATTGGAGGCGTGGCGGCTATGTCAACATTAAGGCATGTTAGGAATGTCGAGGAGTTGCACTTTCATTAAAAAATACTGTGTCAAAGTTTGTGCCTTTCTTTTTATCGTGACTGTGCTAAATGATTTTGGTTATTTGTTATGTCCGTTTTGCCTGTATATAGAACTCAGATACCGAGTTCGTCGCCGTTGTTTGAATCGAGTTCTTCAGAGTTTTGTGCGAGTTCTGGTGGACACGAGAGAGAAGCCATTGAACAAGCCTCTTCGAGATTGGCAGCTCGTCTCGAACGTTCTGAATACAAAAGGTCGCGCGGAAAACGCTTACACAAGCACAGAAGCTCTTCATCGCTCCTGGGGAAAACCATATTAAGTGATGACAGGTCCAAAAGGAAATCCAGTGCCCCGGGAAAGCTGCATTTCAGCGTTGCTGAAAACGGGTGCGTGTATTATAATCGCATATCACTGACATTTACGAGTAATAACTTTTTGACATTTCTCTCTCTTCATAAATCATTTGACAATTTCCTTATTTATTTTTGCTCAGTTAAAATAAACTTGTTGTCTTATACTAGCACAAAGAGAACTTATTACGTAGTTACATATTTCAGAAAAGAGTAATATTTTAAAAGCTTTTTCAAATTTTGTCCAAAATTGTGGCATGTGCCGATGTGCGTGATAATATTTTCTCGTCATCAGAAAATAGCAATACGAAGAGATTGAGAATATTGCACTGCTGCGCAGTGTGACGAAACATCTCTTTTCGAATTGAAAAATACTTCACTCGTTCGCTTCGTGTGAAACATTTTTTATCCAACACAAAAAAAAATGTTGTACACTGCATCTGCAAGCGGTTATTTATTCTATTTATTATTTTAACAGATGAACTTGACAAAGGAACCACTGTCAAGAGCTCTGCTTTGAAAGGAGCTATTTTTTATGTAACCATAGTAACAGTAGTGAAGATAACACATTATTTTTACAAAAGCTCATTTGGTATTTCATTATTATTTTAAAATGTCTCAAAATTAGCTACATTTGTATGAATTTGCAACCATGTTTCAAAGTCCATAACCTGGTCTTTGTTTATCCTAAAAGTATCAAACTAGGTCAAATAACAACTCTCAATAGTGCCATTTATACCGGAGGAAATAAGACACGTCTTATGTAAGACGCATCCTAAATAAGACACAAACTGCTCGTATAAATGGTACAAAACAATCATTCGCGTCTTATTTTAGCTGTGACTTAAATAAGACGCGTCTTATCTTGGAACAAAATTTTCGGCTGTTCTTAGTTAGTCCGTGTCTTAAATAAGACGTGAACTTCCTCATATAAATGGTTTCGCATCCTAAGTAAGACGTGGTTAAGCTTTGAAACTCGCCCCATTTCCTGCACAATTCTGGAATGGCCAATAGTGCTTCAATGCAGTTATAAGCACAGAATTGATCTTTTAGTCAGCAAATATTAACAACTGTTTTGTTGTGCTATAAAATAAATATATCCATTAATTAGAATATTTACCTAAATACAGTATGTTGCTGTGATATAAATTAGTAAATAGTCCTTATGAGGATTGAAAAAATAAGTTTGAGTCAAGCCCTTGAGTAATTCTTGTTTACTTTGTATTTAGTTATTTATTCATCAGTCAGTTTTATCTTTTTTAACCTGGTGTTTAAGTATTTTGAATTATTATTTTTATTCATTATTATAAAAGGTCTGATGAGTACATTAAACAAGACTTGGAAGCCCAGGAGGAACCATTTTTTGAAACCTGCTATTCACAAGCACGGAATGCCATCAAGGACTCAGATGAGGGGCATAGTTTGGAGTCAAACTTTCCAGCTCGTCCCAAGAGTTGGCATGGATCTTCACAAAGTCCTAGTTTAAATTTTGCAAGATATAAAGCTTGGCCAGTTAGCATGCAAGAAGTTAGCCCTGATAAAGGACTAACTGAAACAAATACTTCAAAGATAGATAGTATTGACCCAAGGCTTAGTGTTTACACTGCAGAACCATTCAAGTCTCACTCACTTCCTCATTATATTAAAAATAGTGACAATAGTAAGCCTTCTTTTAGAAATGAACATTTAGCCACTTCCATGTCAAGATCACTTTCATCTAGTGTCAGTTCATATGTGGATTCTGTGGAAGAACAAGATGCAGAGCATCATGGAGTATATTCAGCCTATGATGTGGCCAGTCGCTCTCCTTATAGTGGTCTAGCTCATCGACACTTCAGCCAGTCAAGTTTAAGCTCCTCAAGTGCATCGTGGAATCATTCAAACCCCTCCCTTGGACATCTGACACCAAAAACATCACGGGAATCTATCCATCAATCTTTTCTTCATGGAAAGACTTCTGAGCCCCTTGATCATTGGGATAGAAAATCATTTGCAGAGTTGCCACCAGTCTCTGAGACAGGAGCACATCAGTTAAAAAATACTAACACCAACTCTATAAAACATGTAAAAAGCAGTATCAGTCCACAAGAACAAAGCTTTAGCTCAACATGCAGCATTCACCTTAGCAAGATTTCAACTTCAGCTGCCCCTGTTCTTGAGCAGAGTAACAAACCAACTGTAACAAACAACCATTTATCTCCAGAACCAACTTCACAGCTACATCTCTCAAATGTTACAAGTCACAGAACCGAAAAAAGAATAAATCATAAATATTCTGGTGAAACACATGATGGAGATGACCAAGTAGAATCATCTGCAAAACTTTCACCTGAAGGTGCTGTTTTCCAGAGCCAAAGCTATTCTGGTTTAGGGATGAACTCTGAGTCACCTTCGCAAGATCTCCCAGTCACACATGGATCCTATTCTGAAGGAATTCTCTCTCAGTCAAATGAGTATCAAAGACAAAAAAAACAAGAATCACAGAATATTTCAGTAATGCATGCTGCCAGTACAGCTGTTGAATCTTACCAAACTCCACTCAAGAGTAACACTCCATCAGTTAAAGACCTAGCAAAACGATTTAGTGGTTTCCATGGTGAGGAGGGTCATGGTGATATGAGAAAAGTCAAAGCAGAAACATGGCCTAAGCTTGTACTTGTGCATAGTGCAAGCTACCATGAGAATGAGTTGACAAAGTACACTGTACATTCAGAAAATTCTTTGTCAGGGGATGCAGCCAGCATAAGTAAAGGTATGAACAGTAGATCAGAATCAAGGAACCAGCACAAGACTAATTTAGTGAACACTGATGAAAGACAAAACTTAATTGTTATCAATGCAGAGAGATCAAATTCCCAACATTTTGAGTTAGAGGAAAACAATGGAGTTACTAGCAAATCAAAAACAATTATATTAGATAAAGAAAAGTTACCAAAAGCGGTGACTGTTCAAAGTTCAGAGGTTAAGGAATTCGAAGAGTCAATCTCTTCATCTAATGTTGTTTATAGGAGAAATGAGGTCAAAAATAGGGTTGAAGGTAAACAACCACAAAAAGTACTGCCTCGACCTAAGTCATTTCCTGTGGTGTCAAGGAATGAACCAATAACACTTAGAAGTGACGCCTCACATTCTACACAAGATTCTGTTAATAGTGAAGGAGTATCACATAGACTAAGTCTTCAAGAACTCATTCGGTTACATGAGGATAGAATTGCAACACATGCTCAAAGTGCAAGAGCTTCTTCACACACGCAGATTTATCTCAAGCGACCAATCTCAGATTTGTTTTCCATTAAAAGTTCTGAGAAGGCTGAGCAAAGCCCTGGTGTTAATGATCAACAGAGAGTGACTTTATGCAACCATGACCCTAATGAACTTGCTGCTAAACAAAGTGAAGATTTGCCAAAAAATGGTGAACTAAGATCTTCACATATCGAAATTAAGGAAGTGGAGCCTACAAGTAGCAGCCAGATAAAAGTAATTGAATTAAGTGATAAAAATAAAATTTCCTCAGATGTTATCAGAACAAAAGACATTTCAGCAAGGTAAACATTATTACTTTATTTTATTAATACTTGTCTAATATTAAGTACTTAAGATGGTAATTCCCCCAGGATGCCCAAGTATATAGTTAAGTACTGTACATTTATTTAGTATGTATTTAGGTCTAGTACACCTAAATAAGTACTTGGTAATTCCCCCCAGGACACCCAAGTACATACATTAGTATGTATTTACTGTAGATCTAGGACATCTAAATAAGTACTTAAGTTCATAATTCTGCCCAGGATGTTTGATTTAAAGAATTCCCGGGAAAGATTTGTTGTTGAAAGTTTTGTTGAAACCTGTGAAGTACTCTTCATCAGAGACAAATAGAATTGGAGTGTGATATGAAATTGTTAGTTTAGCTCTAATATATTGATGTAAGTTTTACAGAGCTCTCAAGTCTCACACATTTAGTGTTATTCTTGCACAATTTCATGTAATCTCTCCATAAAACTTAAAACTTGAGAGCTCTGTATGAAATTATAAATGGAATGCTGCATCAGTGTTTCACTCTGATGAAGAAGTCCAAAACTTCAGATCAAAAAATTCTTCTCACTATGGTGTAAAACTGTATATGAAATTATAATTTATATATTTTACTCAAATAATGTTTTGTATATTGTGACAAACAAAAGTCCTTCTCAGGGCTAACTACTTAGTACCTACCAAGACTTGATGCACTGAGTTCTCCCTAGTTTTTAAGCTAAAACACTTTATAATTCTACTGGATCATTAAAGCCAGCATTTAAATCTGTGGGTAGAGCATCACTCGTTAGAATTGATTCCTGGTAGGGATTTGGCAGTTTTTTGCTTAAGGAAAATATGATTGCTTTTTATTATATGTATATACATATTTTTACAATATGTTATATTGTGTTCACAGAGTCAAACGACACAGAACAATTGGCATTGTTGGAGTGAGGCAACATACTGATCATGTATATAAACCCAAAAGACACACAGCTATTGGAATTGTAAGTCCCAAAGGTACACAACCAGACAGTAAGAACTTAAAGCATCCTGTTGATGAAGAGGTCTTGATTGGGACCAAGACTTGTAGTGAAGTAGAGTTACCTGTACAAGGCACCATTGAGGACTTACCAGAACTTACTAAGAACAAGAGGGATGTGGAGAAGGGCAAACCAGTGTTTATTGATCAAACTGAGCATGGCAAAATGGATGATGAGGATGAAGTTGACAGGTTAAGAAGAGAAGAGCAGAAAGGCTCAGACAATGAAGCCAATGAAACTCTTTTACCACCTTTGGTAAGTCAGGAATCACAACACAAGAAGGAAGGTAAATGTTTTCCTGGGGTTTCTCAGTCGGCCCAGGATATAGTTATCAAACCAACTAGTCAATATGTCACATTGTCTTCTCAGTACAATACTGTAACAAGCTCATCCCAAAATAAGGAAGAAGAACTGGATGTTTATAAAGATTCTTCAAGGCATGAGCCCACAACTTTTGGAAGCACAAAAACACAACCTGAGCAAGATGTAACTATTGATAAGCCAAAGCATTTACCACTTGACCAACAAACACCAAATACAAAGACTAATGAATCAAACAATTCTTTTATATTTCCTAAAGCATATTCTTCTACCAAATCTATTCCAATAGCCCAAGTGTCACCAGTTAGTCCTGTATTCCCGTTTCAGCAGTTGGCTGTCCCACTTAGCGAGAATCTCATGCGACGCTCTCCTTTGTCGACACCAAGCTCAGCTCAAGAAATGTATGAAACACGATTAGCTCTTCTAAACCTTGTGCCTTCAAGTTCTAGTCATACAGCACTGGAAATGCAAGGGAGCAGAATGCCTGATAATAATAATTATACAATTTCAACTCCATCTTATGAGCAAAGGCAACAAAGAAATGAACTTTTTACAGCAAGTGTAAATATTGGGGAAGTTCACTTTGATTCAAGAACAGAAGGTCTCTATCTACAGCTGATCAATCAGCTAAGGAGAGAAAACCATGAGCTACGAGAAAAATTTGATCTTGAGAAAAGAGAATGGAGGCAGAAATATGAAGAGCAGAAGAAAGTTGCAAATGCTTACCAAAAGCTTGAGGATCGATATCGAAGGAGAGTCCATGAACTGCAGGATGCACTTAGTAACTGCTCATGTCAGAGCTTCATGGTTACAAAGGATTCTTCAATTCTTGTAGCAACTACAGGGTAAGTACACAAACTGTTGGGAACATGTATTTGAATTGATATTATATTACTTTTGCTGGAAATGCTGCAGTAGAAGAAATCTTTAAATGAAAAGTGTAGGAAATGAAAATGAAGTATGTAGAATCTTAAATGTTTAAGTTGCAAAAATATTAATGTCCTGAAAATACCTTTAAATTTGTTTCTCATTCTTTGAGTTGCATTTCGTGTTAAATTTTACACCGTAATGAATTGAAAAAAAAATTCTTAAAAAACTGACGTTTTGGACTGTAGTTCTTTGTTGGAGTGACTACAGTCCGAAATGTCAGTTTTTTTTAAAAAAAAATTCTCAATTCACTACGGAGTAAAATTTAACTACTTGTAAAACTGTTTCTATAGAAACACCAACGCAGCATCCATTATGACATTTAGGATTCCTTACTAAATGAATCACAAACTAAGTGACTATGGCATAAGTCTTTATTAGCTTAAAATGTGAATTGTTGTTAGCCATGTTCTAGATCTACATTAAGAATGGTTTTAATTTATTTGTTTCCTAGGAGTGAAAAACTAAACGAATTAGGAAAACTGAGCAACAACTCTGGCCTTCGAATAATTGACGAATTAGAAGAATGGATTACAGAACAATCACACAATGCCACAACAGACATAGTTAATGCCAGTCATGACAGTTTAATAAGTTCTTCCACAGACATGACGGCAATGGGCTGGAACTATGCTTATGATATGGGATCTGGAAATCCAAACCAAATTGACCATGTAAATGGTACACATGTGTAGTACAACTGGTACATCAGTAAGACCAAAATATTGTTTCCTGGTAGCATGCTCAGAACAGAGCAGTTTCAGTAAAAATCTGTACACTCAATTTCCTTGCATTAATTAACAATTATTCACAGGAGTAGAGGTGAATATTACATGGTGGATATTTACTGAGCCATACAGCAGACTTGAGATTACAATTTGATATGTGTAAATAATGCGATTTACCTAATACATAAATTTTACCTTTTACTTAATACAGTTTACCTTGAACATTTTACCTAATACAGTTTAAATTAATATGCTGTTTGTTTTTATCTAAATATGGTTTACAATAATCAAAGCTACCTTTGGTAAACATTTGTATGTAAAAGCCAATGATAGAAAACTTTATTTTGTTGTTTCTTAGCAACAATTGTTATTCTTTCTTAGAGATCACAGCAATTGTTTCTTGTGTTTGTAGGCCCTCTTTAGATATTTGCATTTGAAATTGTATTTTAAATATCATAATTATTGTGTATTTATAGTATATTATGGTCCATTCTAGTTATAATTGCAATATTCTCCAGATTATGTGATGTTGTCAAGATGACAACAAAAGGAAATTTCGTATCATTGACTTTTGCATTAGATAGTTTACTTTTTACATTTTCTATATTTTACCTAATGTGGTTTCTAAATACTGTTAGCTAAACTATTTTACCCAAATACAGTTTATCTGTACATACAGTTCACCTGATAAAGATTTCCTGAAACAGTTTACATAAATATACAGTGCCCCTAATACTGTTGACTTAATAGTTTATTTAATGCAATTTGCCTAATACATATATTTTATAATACAATAATATAAGCTATTCAGTTAGAGAGGAAATTTATATAAGAGAGTTGTCAGTAAAAGTAAAGAACAATTAAAAACTTTGTTTTAGTTTTATATATTCATTGGTGTCAATTTTTCATAGTATTTATTAGAAAAAGAATTTGGATGTAACCATTTTTAAAAATCTGAAACACTTTTAAAATGAGATATTGAATATAAATAATGCAAAATAACATTGATACATTAAATAATGCAAAACGTTGTGGCAAGTCAGAGTTATTGTTATTTAGTGTAGTTTTCTGGTATCACTATTGTGTCCATTCTTGTGAAAGTGGAAATGACAAACACTAGTTTCTATTTTTCTATCCAGAGCAAAACAACAATTATCATTAGTGTTAATGACCATGACACAACTTACAAAGGAATCCTTCCTTTTATCAAGCCATTACAAAGCTCAGTTCTAAATCATTTGTGAAAGGACTTATTTTCAAAACTTTAGGTGCTTGAACGTTTTATCATTGACCACTAATTTTACCCCAAGTTCATTTTAGAGGGTGTGGCAACATGACTCTAAATTAAAAGTAAATATGGCCAGACATTTTTTATTCAAAGTTCCTATGAAGTGAAATTTGTTTTTGCACATTTGAAAACTATAGCACTTCAAACATGCAATTTCAAAGTTTGAGATGTGTAAGACAAAAACGAGTGATTTTATTCGTGCTGCAAGTAAAGACTTTGCAGCCCAAAAATTGTAGGTCACTCACACAGTCAAAATACCATGTTAGAATAGCTTGTGATGTAATCAGGGGTACACAAAACAACTTTTCCATATGGCTGATAATGGGAAAACAAGAGGTGTTTATTGTGTGCAATAAATGAAATAAAAGTTTAACACTTGTTGGATGTTGCTAAAAATCAAATGGAACATATGTACTAGCTGAAAATAGTTACAGATTGCTTCTATTCATAAATAGAAAATAGGCAATTCTGACAAGCTCAGGCTTAAAACAATAAAACCATCAACATTTAAACTAAAAGTTTTGTTAAATAACTCGTCCAGGTTGTCAAATCATCATTCTGATTAATTAACAATTATAAGTTATTTCCAAATTAATGTTTTGTAAACCAAGCAAATAAGACGTATTTTTTAAGAAGACTTTATTGCAAATGTAGGACCGATGCCTAAACCTTTAGCAAAATTAATGTTAATAGTCTTGAATAATAATTTAACAATAAAATCATTTTCTTGTTAAATTACTCAACATGTATTTTCCAGTTCAATTACATAATTTTTTATCCTGTTACTGCCTTTTAACATGTGCACACAAAAGCTTTTTGTCTTTAGATCAATACCAAATTTTCAGTTTCTTATTTTCAACAACTTCCATGAATACAGTAAAAGTAAATGCAGGTACCAAACTTCACTGCATAGAGGCAGCTGCCTTCTCAATGAACTTTGCAAGTTTGACATCATTCACAGACAAACCACCAGCACTGTGTGTACTCAGAGTTATCTGAACTTTATTATACACATTAAACCACTCTGGATGATGATCCATTTTTTCTGCCATTAGAGCAGTACGAGCCATGAAACCAAATGCTTGGTTGAAATTTTTGAACTTGAATTCTTTGTAAATGGCATCCCGGTCTTTAACAAGTGACCAACCACTGGTCTTTAGTGGTTCAATCTCCTTGGTTCTTTCTTCATCTGAAAGCTTTTCTGTTACTGGGGAAGACTAATAAAGTATTTAAAAACAAAGTCCATTTTTAAAAATATATCGAAAACGTTTTTTACAGTTTTCATGCAATCACAACAAGTTTTACAAACATTTTAAAATGTTCCATCTGTATTTTTGATAAAAATTATAATTTGTAAAAACTGTTAATACTACTACTTCTAAGTATTACTAGTACCATTTTACTACCTCTATTATACTGTCTAATACTACTACAACTACTATACTATTACTACTACTACTGTGACTACTACTATTACTACTACTACTACTACTGCTACTACTATTACTACTACAACTATTACTACTACTACTACTATTACTACTACTACTGCTACTACTATTACTACTATTACTACTACTACTACTGCTACTACTACTACTACTATTACTACTACTACTGCTACTACTACTACTACTACTATTACTACTACTACTATGAGGACTTTTGGTTAAAGAAAACTAAAAGCTCTACTAAATTGGATTTTTACCGAAAATTTAAACAAAGGATTGA
>JANCMA020340933.1:0-21610 GCA_024336925.2 Zoanthus solanderi | reverse complement strand
CCATATCCATATCCATATCCATATCCATATCCATATCCATATCCATATCCATATCCATATCCATATCCATATCCATACTTACCCACTGATATGGCTATCATTGTTGCTACAGATCCCATTATGAATAACGCCTGCATAAATGGGACGACCTTGCACATAACATTGCCAAATATCCACACGTATTCCAGTTCGTAATAAACCAGCGTGAAGGGGATACACATCAGGCCGACACCAAAATCTGCTATCGCAAGGTTTACGATCAAGTAACCCGTAACTGCAACGTTAAATCAAAACTCTAATTAGCTGAAGTACGATGTAAGAGTAATATTTATTGAGGTTGTTATACGTTGTTTATGATAACTTTGCTATAAAATTATACCGCATATCAACACAATGATCAACTAACAATAATCAACTAACAATAATCAACTCAAAGATATCTATGAGTTTAAGAAAGAGATTTGTGAAATGTTCTGTTTGGTCTGTGTTGCTGTATGGCTATGAAACTTGGACGTTGAAGAAAGCAAATGAGAAGAGACTTCAAACAGGTGAAATGTGGTTTTGGAAGGAAGGAATTAGAGTATCTTTCTCTCACTGGTAAAATTGATGGAAGAAAAGCTAGAGGAAGACTATAGACAAGACTACATGAATGGACTGATGAGAATAACTGAAGGAACGTGTCAGCAGCTCAGTTGTTCCAAAAAGCACAAAAAGGAGAGAAATGGGGCGAGCCGTGATTGCCGACATCCTTGGGGATATAGCACCTAGATAGATAGATAGAAATCAACTCACACTTTTACTTGTAATTGATTGAGAAGACAATAAACTTTTCCAAAACAGGCAAGGTTTCCTAGTTCGGTTATAATTGTTAAAAGCTCTGCACCAGTACCGCATGCAACAGTCCTGGCAGGTACAAAACTTGTTGAAGCCCGAGTTCAAATCATGTTTTGTTTGAAGATTATTGGAAATTGAATAAATAACCGTAAAGATAAGTTTTCAAATTATTGGTCCGCCACAAACTCAATCACAATAATATATTCACATCTTTGAGTGGCTTTGATGGACCAGCTAAAGTGCACCTGCACCCAGCTAGCTGTGGCTTTGTGGCTCAGTCGTTAAGAACATTAAGCTGTTATAGCAGACTGGTTACGGGCCGTTGAACTCCGTAATCATCAGAGCCTGGATTGTTTTAGGTTTTCTGTTGGCAGCTGTGTAAATTGCTATAAACAACCAGCGAAGCGGCTTTTGACAACTTTATAAGGAACGTTCTTGGAATGTGCTTCAGAAAAAGGCCAAGATAAAGCTAAAGTAAGGACATAAGTATAGAAACTTGAGTTGTATTTAAAATGAGTTTACTTAATTTCAAGTCTTTACCCCGCATGTTGAACTAATGTAATGAACTAAAAAATCTATTATATAGAGCTGCAGCGAATAAACATAGAAGCACTAATTCTATCCTTTGGTTACAGCAATTAATAAAAACTCACAATTTTTCTTTTGCGATTCGCTATAAAACTTGGCTTATTGGAATTTGTTAAATATCAAAGTAAAAACGTTAAAAATTGGCGACTTTTCCCTTTAACGTTAAATAACTATTTTGAGAAACTGGCTAGAAGTTCCATGGACAGGCGAATCAGACTTTGATGAAAAAAATCATGCATACACGCAAATAACTTCACAGTTTAATTAAGCTTGCTTTTTCCTGCAGCATTACAAGTTATTATTAAAAACAGCGCGATACATTAATAGGAGTCGAATGACGTCCTTTAGGAGGTATTTAGCTACTCTTCACTAATGCTATTGAATTGCTGACAAAAGCCAAAAGACAGACAAATAAGGCTACTCGAAGAAACAGCGATGTTCGCTTGATGACGTCAACGCATACTTTACATTTTATAAGAAGCTGGTTAAAATTTTCTAATGTTTTTATGGAATGATCTGTGTCAGCACAGCCATTCAACAGAGGCGAAGTCCATGAAAGACAGCATGGATCGTTGTCACTCTATCATTGGATGCAACGAGCTTCATTTTTAACGAGTTTTATAATTTTTATTTTTACTCATTAGCTTAAATATTAGCGTAACTTATTATCAAACGTGTTCTCAAGCTCATTATCATCTGATTCCTATTCCATTTTCATTCCAAAGTAAACTCGGTTTCATTTTCATTTTCATTTCATTTCCATTCCATTCTTATTCCCAAACTTTTCTTTTCATTCCCATTCCATTCTCATTTCCAAACTCATTTTTATTCTTATTTCATTCCCATTTCTATTCTCATATTCTGGTAATAGTTTCTCGACTCTGAGTGGCAGTCAAAACACTGCGGTGGTTTCTTCAGAGACAAAAACTACTCAGACAATTGAATGAGCTTATTTATTGTGTAATCCTTATGGTATTTTTCAGTTTACAAAATGAAAGCTCTGACTTTTTTTAACCTCGAGTGCATATGTTTTTTGCACGTTTTAAAATTTGGAAATTTTTAAGCCCACGTTCTTAAAAATACACTGTAGGTAAAAGGCACCATTTGATAGATCACGAGCGTCTGCGGTGGCGGCCGCTTGTTTGGCCGGCAGCCACAAGGTCCCGGGGTCAATCCCCGGCTCTTCCGAGATTTGTGTGATTTTCTATTCCTCCAAAGTTCATTCAGCTTTGCATCCTTGCGAGGAAGGTAAATGAGTGCCAGCATCATCTGCTGGGACCTAACCTTTCATGGATAAGTGTCCCGTCCAGCGAAGAGATAATATTCGATATTATCTGTTTTAAAACACTACAAGATGAGGGCCGGTATGGGAACTACTATATGCTAATAAAAAGATTTAGACACGTAACTTTCTGCGAGTAAATTTACAATTAAAATTTCCTTTTCGTCCAACTACTTGAAAGTCAGAAAGACTATTTTTTCTTTTATGGAACCTTTTTTTATGTGAAATCTAATTAAATGATTCAGAAATTCATTTAATAAAAACTCAATTAGAAAACAGTAATAGACTTTTAAGCCACTCAGTCCCGCGTATTAGAGGCCATGATTTCAAAGGTTGAAAATAAAATATTGTTAATGTGAAGAGTCAGTGCGCATGCTCGTATCGCCAATCGGCACGTGCGACAGACTACCGTCATTTGACAGGAAAGAGCTTTGCAATATTTTAACGAGTGATAAGTCGAAGTAAGAACAATGCCAAATATGCATGTCTACACACAAGTTAATCATTCCAGCATGAATACTCTTTGTAAGCATAAAGGCCAAAGATCTAATCCGTTTACTTTTATAAATGTTTTTAAATTAGCTGACTTAGCTCTTAAACAATACCGACGGGGCAATATTAAGAATGTATGATTATGAATATGGTCGAAATATTAGAATACAAGTATTATGGGGCTATCATCCTTTCTCTACAAAAAACTAAGAACAATTTTTGCCGTGATCATGCAAATGGAACAGACGATCTGGTTTTTATCTCAGATGTATTTTGAAAGCTCTTTCTATTAAAAGATTAAAGTTGTTTTACGTCAAGAAATTTATAATCCATACTGGTAATCAATTGGAGTGCTTTCAGTGTTCTGTGTGGATACCAATTAAAACTTAAACGGGGACCAGTTCTGTTATTTAAACTATCCAGAGCTGTTCTTGTATCTTCTTGAATCAATGCAAGAAACTGATGCTAAGATATTTCTTTGACAAAGAATTGAGATTCAAGAACAAGGATAGTGTTGATATGTCAAAAAAAAAAAAAAATCCTTTAACGCGATCTCTATGTCATCTGAGTATTAACAAGTGGAGTCCTTCGCCCGAAGGTTGTCACAGCGATATCCGTAACTTAGTATAGAATAAAAATAAATTTTTTTTTTAATCAAAAAATATAACCGAATAACCGATTACCTTCTATGATGGCATCTTGAAATTAGAAGACGTTTTTGGTAAAAAAGGAAATATATCTTATTAACGATTGTATTAATAAGATTAGAACGCAATCGAAATCGAGTACATAAGTGTGTTTGATACAAATAGAATTTATCGGAATATTTGCCATGACTAGCGTAAGGTGCAATATGTGAAGGTATCTGAACAACAAAGGATTTTTTGTCAAAACATTGATTACCACAAGTATTCTTCATTAAGTTATTGCTGCACTGACATAGAAGAAAATTACGAAAAAACACACTGCAAATTATGCTAAGTCACGAACGTAGCTGTTGAGTAATTACTAATTTCCTCTAAGTATTTTTATCATGACTTATATAGGAGTCACTTCTGGGTGGTGAGATATATTAAAACCATTCAATTAGTTTTAAAAAGCAGATTGCTAATTAAGATCACGATCATAAAGTTAAACATTTTAAAAAAGCGTTACTGTTAGATCAGCCAACAATCTTTGGAGACAGAAGAGTCTTTCTCTTTTTTTAACAGCCTACTTATGGCTCGAATCGTGACCGCAAATGTTGAGATAATGTTGTTTAGCTTACATTTCATCTATACTGTCTTTGTTGTTGAGATCGAATTGTTTCACGGTATTGATTAAATCTGAAGTGATGGACAGAACTTAATAAAAGACAAACAACCATTAAGTCAGCTGGAAGCCGCTTATTATTTGACAGAAGCGTTTTGTTGCATCTGCCTTTTCCGTTCTCAAGACCCAAAAAATAGTTTTTCGCAAGGTAAAAATACTCAGATCTAAAATGCATTGTGGACAACTGAAGAAAGATTTAAATGAACTATTACTTTGACACTTTTTTTTCCTCTGGTTGACAGATCATAATTTCACTGTTTGATAACACGACAGCTTATGGAAGTAATTAGTGCTGTTCCGCAATGCAGCGACAAGTTAATCTGAGTTCCCGTAGTGTTGAATTGTGAAGCATGCTCTAAACCGATAGTTTGTCGTAAGCCGTATGGACTAGCAGGATTTCTCCAGTCCAAGGTTAAATTGGAAAGTTAAGCAGTAAATAAGATTACTTTGGTTCTTTTTAAGCGGTTTACCGTTTAGAAAAGAGAAACTACTTTGTCTGCCAAGCGTTTCGGGATGTCCATCTGTGTTTGATCTCAATTAACGGAATAGCGTAAAAGTTGAAAATCAGTTGTTGTCGTCGAGAGGCTGACAGGAATGATGTGTTACTTAATTCGAAATAGCCATATGCCTCGCTTGTCCTGGTCTTTAGATTTTGAAGCTGATAATCATACATATTCAGTTCAATATATTCAATTGTTTAAGTACATTAAGTTCTGTTTGTACGTCTTGTTCTAGTGTTGATTAAAGATTTTCTTCCATTCACAACGCAAACAAAAGCTTTTACTGCTCGGTTTCCTTTGCCTCAAGCAGTTGATAAACAAATTAAATCAATTCTTAAACCCATTTTCTCGTTTGTGTTTCTCAACTTAAAACATCAAGTAAATTGATCAATTGCAACTCAGCACCAAAGATTTTCACAGCGAAAATACATACTTAATTTCAAATAACTATGTTAATTGAGCAAAACCGTTTTTGTAAAGTCTTTACAAACACTTAAACCGATTGCCAATCAGAAGCATTACTGTACTGCATTTTAGTGTTTTTGTTAATAATACTCGCTATGCAACAAAAACAAAGTTCTGTTTTCCATAAACAACGTCTTTTCTAAAGTGCCATTAACTACAAGTACAACATTTTCCCTCTCAAATGCTAAGTTTTACCGGTAAAAATTAATGTACGTATAATTCATACCACAAATGTTGGGAGTGATTCTACAAATAGACGATAGTGTCTCTGTTGAATGATTACAACATTCTTTATCCACAGGACGTCAAATCCGTGGGTTTAATATTTTACAGCAAACAGCGAGAGAAAAAAGTAAAAATTGAAAAAACAACAAAAATTTTAGGATTGTTGAAACCTATTCTCTGCACTGGTAGCAACTTTGAGCACACAGCTTTTAATTGACTTTTTCGTTCAATTTGTTGAATGATTCGATGCACAGAACATATTTCTAAAAAACTAAGAGGTGTTTAAAAAGTTTTATATTTTTATTTAGCACACTGACTAACCTGTCCTAAGCTCCTGTGTCTTGTAAACAACGAAAATCACTAAAGAGTTTCCAATTGTAGCAATAAGGAAAATCATGGTGTACAACGAGAGGCGAAACACTCTTAGCCCAAACGGTTCCATCCTTATAATTGTGGCTGTTGCAGAAGTAATGTTTCCAGTAGAACTACTATTCTCCATCGACATCGTGGAACAATGTTAACCTTTTTGGGGCTTTAGTCTGAAACGAGTTCCTCAAATGTTTATCGCCTTTTCACCCTGATGCCAAAAGACGCACGTTCCGATTCAAATCTCTGAGAATTGCCCTTGGAAATATAAGTGTGTTAAGTTCATACCTTTCACATCGTGTTTTTCCGAGCTACTTCTGGTTATGATTTTTAGCACAATGTAATTAGAGTGATGAAATTGGAACCTAATTTACCCTGCAAACAACTGTTGTCCGTCACAGGAAATAGGAGAAGTGCATTTCCTAAACAAATAGTTTTTCTGGAATTTCATTGTATAACCTGGAGAGCCCCACTCATCATTTTAACCATTCGGTCACAAACTCTTGATTGACAAACCACGAGATCTACAAACGAAAAACTGTCGGGTTTACTTGGCTGTTGATATCTCTTGAGTTCAATCTCTTGAGCTGAGGTATTTAGTTGCTCTTCTTATTAACATAAGATGCAGGCAAATTACATTTGCTAGCCTTGTGTGGACAGTTGGTCTCCTGACGAACGCACTGACACAATCACTTTACAAGCGGAGTTCACTTTAACTATGACCTCTTCGCCTCTATTTCCTTTCTTTATTGATTGACTTATTTGGACGACGTCTGTTGGATTAGACAAGTCATAATGATCAATGTAAATAGAATACCGTGCTATAAAACCGTGGTATTGACCATACAACAAATAGATAGATTTCCCAACTGCGTAAGCGACTTAATATTTGCACGTAGATGCATAATCTAAAAAGCATTCATGCCTAAAGCCTAAAGGGCAGTTACCCGACCGCTACCCACGGATAATTACCATTAGAAAGGTACACATACTCTCAATATAATTGGGTAGTTTTTTTGATGAAATCATACGGTGTATTGCAATCCCAACTCAACCGTAGAAACCATGAGATTAAACTGCCTTCGCACAGGATATTAATATGAAAAACACACTGCTTAATGAACTCATCACTGCCAAAGGTTTTAATTGTAGGTCACAGAAAACCAGTTCAATGGTTTAATTAGAATTCAAGATGTCCAGCCATGTTTATACTGAAGCTTTTTATTTGCAAGTTTTTACTCTTGAAAATGACTTTATCTATTTTAAGTTTATAACTACTTGCGTGATTTCGCAAGAACACTTGCCTGCAAGATTCTCAGTATCATATCATCGGTAGCGAGTCATACAGTAATCAGTGTAATAAATAGCCTTTGAAAGCGCTAAAGGCAATTCTACAAATTCATTTACAATTATTTTGAAAGCCTTTGCATTTTTATTACCTGTTTTAAAATAAAAACTAGCGTATTCATTACTTCCTTTGTTTCATATTCATTCGCCACGACTTGTTCACATTATCATTGTCTTCATCTTCCTTTACTATAGCACAGCAAAAGGCTTTATACGAGACACTTCTTACTGTTGGAGTATTCAAAGCACTTGACGTTATATAGGCCACAAAGGCCAAATATTTATCAGCAAATATATATACTCTTGATTTCCATTATTTCTCTTTTAATAAAAAGCAACTAGATAGTTACGCCCACAAATTAAACTATGAAAATTTACGAACAAAACTTGAGTCGAGAGCCCATCGCCTTTGTCAGCATCTTTCCTTGAAACATTATCAAAGAATAAGAATTCACAAATGTTCTGTTTAGTTGATGGAAAGCTTTGGTGGGTTTGGAGTATCAAATCTTCTCTTAACTACCTCCTTGACACTTAGACAACGCCTTCCACTTTCAACTAAAATTCGACCCCTTTTATTTTCACATGCGACTCATTTGATATATACCATACCTTGAAGAAAGCAATGATCAACTCCAAAATTATTCAGATGACTTGATCTTCAAAACTTGATTTTCCAATATCTGCAAATTTTAGGTTAAAGTTTTCTTGCCGGCACAGATTTTTTATATATAATAATCAAAGCCAAAGGCATTTCTAATAATAATAAAATTAATCTCAAAGCTGAAATTACCTAAAACTAAAACTAAAACAAACAAATAAAAACTTAAACTAATGTTGGTTAAAATTTTAGTAGGAATAACTCTCTTATTAAAAAAAACCCCTTTTTTTATCAATGCAAGTCAGATCTGGTGAGTCAACACGATAAAAATAGTTTTCAAAGCAGTTTTAAGAGCTGTTTATAGATCTCTATTAAGAAGTGGACTCAATGAATTTCATTTACTAACCGTACAAGTAAGCCGGCAAGTATGACTTTTGTCTGGTTTTCAATTCCAAGGAAAATATTGTTCTGGTATGACGTTTATTAATCCATGAATAATGAAAATTTTAGTCCGTTCTAAAATAAAATCATTAAAGCCTTAATTCGAGTTTACATAAGCCTTAAGGCGAGTTGCGCATGTGCCATTTTATACTCGAAAGAAACACATTAACTGAGTAGGTCTAAGTAGCCCATGGCCATCGGTATAAATGAAATACGCACATCGTTCTGGTGTCGTGTAATCAGCCACTCTAACGAGTTGAAATATATACAAAAAAATCATGCACAAATCTAAATTGCAACAATTCGAATCTGAAAATTGAAATCTCCGAAAAATCAAAATGAAAACAAAACAAAATGTTCTGTTTACTCTAACCACTGACGATGTTATCAGTTGAATTAAATTTAAAAATAGATGTAAGCAAGTAGTTAAATAACAGAATTCTATTTAGCTACCGATTTTTAAAAAAGAAAAACTTTATTAAAAAAATTTTATTAAAACTTTAACATCAACAATTAACTATAAATCGCAGTGAAGGTTAATTGTGTTTCGCTCAATTCAGTACACAATTAAACTTATTGTTAAACCTTTAACATCATTCAGTTGAAATTTCAAGTTCTGCATTAGGAAAAGAAAAACAAAGAAAAAGACTAAGTTAAGAGGAAGTTTGCTATTTTTTTCATGGAAAAATAATTAATAAATGAATCCCAAAGAAAGCATATTTAAGTTATATGATAATAATAATATTGACAATGTTGTAATACTAGCTATAGTATTCTATGTTATTGTATAAAAGATAACACGCACTATTATGGCAAACTTGGAGAAACAAGGAATGGCGTAAATGAAAAATTTGACTCAAAATGTTTGTTAAAGCATACAAAACGCCAAGGTTTTTTTTTAATCAAAATTTTTGCGTACGATATATTGTTGTTTTCTCACGTTTGCCAGCACACTGAGTGCTTTATTTCTTTGTTAGTTAAAAAGGCCAAAAAACTTGCAAGAACTTTCACATTGCAGTTTATACACGTCATTGTAGATATATAGAATTACTGTTTCTATTACTTACTTTGGTTGAGCGGACCATATGTCGCTCATTTTTGTTAAAAGCACGGAAACTGATAAATTCGTGTTTTTTTATATTCCTTCACAAATTAGTATATTGACAGAAATCTACCTTTAGGCTTTACTTTGACCTTAGCTTAAGGAGTTCAGGAGAAAACAAACAAACGGTATCGCAGACTGACTTAAGGGTTTAAATCCCAATGCACACTGAATTTCTCTTTTACTATTCTGTCACACTATAAATAGAAAGCTGGGAACATTGTTGGGTAGTATGTTCAAGCTTGTAAAGCGAACAACTATAGGTAATGCGTCATTCATTGTGTAAGCACCGATACTGAAATATTCAGTAGATTCGAGCAATAAAAGTCGTTTCACATTCTTCTTTAATCAACTCTAAGACTTAGCTAAGACTAAGACTTAAACACTATAAATAGAAAGCTGGGAACATTGTTGGGTAGTATGTTCAAACTTGTATAGCGAACAACTATAGATAATGCGTCATTCATTGTGTAAGCACCGATAAATATTCAGTAGATTCGCGCACTAAAAGTCGTTTCACATTCTTCTTTAATCAACTCTAAGACTTAGCTGATACATCTGATCATTATTTTATGTAGAACATATAGTGTAAGAAGCTGAAGTTTCGAGCGTAACAGCTTTTTAAATCAACTCTAGCTTGGAATGGTTGATAATAACCAAAGAAATACGCACTTTTGTTTACTGATTTATAAGAATCACGATGCTCAGATTTCGGAAATTTTTAAAAGACTTTTTTTAAGTGTCATACTGAGGCTCAATCACTCGACCCGCACAAAATGTTTTTTTATATACACCAGTTTTTCGTTTTTATAACTATGGTACTAACCCCTTTCTTTAAAGCTAGTTTCTATGAAAACCTTTAATGTGTTTTGATCGATCAAAAGTAACTAAAAATATTAGACTGTTTCTTTTTTGACTTTTTGTTCTTCCGCCTGCAGAACAAATTTTTTTTGCATTGTAAGGACCTACTTCAGCCCCCTCGATTTAGTGAAGTTTGAAATACATTTCATTTTACGGCACGTTTCACTGCTTCAACAAAATGGGGACCTATTTTGAAACTATTATATTAAAGAATTATTTAAGAATTATATGTATGGCTCAAAATGTCAAAATTTTAAGAATCGTGAAGTTCGGAAAATAAAGTACGATTCTTAAATAAAGAAGTGTGTACATAAAGTAAGAAGGGGACGTTTCGAGTGTTATCGATCTTTTTGTTTGATCATCACCGTAAGTGGTATAACAAAAAAAACCCTGACGTTTCGAACGTCACAATTCTAACTTGAAATGTTTGATCATCACCATAGTAGGTAATATAAGGAGCGGATGTTTCGAGTGCTATCCCTGCGTTAGAACTTTTTGTATCGACTCTAAGCTGAATGTTTGCATGGTCATCACGGTATCATCTTATAAGTAGTGTAAGCAACTGATGTTTCGAAGAGTTTTGACGCTTCGTCATAGTAACTCACAATAAAATAGCTCTTGGTCTTTTCCTCTAATAGCGATGAACAGATTTGCAGCAGGTATTGAAGTCTAACAAAACAATAATTTAAGTTAACAAAAGGCGCGAAGGAAGTTAGAGCTTCCACATTGAAAAACTGTTACATAACACCGATGAAATTAAGAACTTTTTAAAACTTGTTTATGCATAGCACTTAAGTCTTTTAAGCCTGGCTTATGCAAATTCTAACACAACTAATGTTGCATTATAATCATGCATTTGAGGGTTTTCTCAATTCATCGTAAAAACTGCAAAGTCTTGAGTTCGCAGTTTTCTTAAGTTTTTATTTTTGTCGTTGTAGTACCCGGATTTGATCTTTTCATTTAACCTTAAATATCATCTCAAAAATTTTCATTTCCGTTTCTGAGTCATATCAATATCATTAATGCTTCGTAATACTAAACGGTATGACAATTCTTTTATTAGGATTTACATTAATAGTGGTCCTTTTAAGAAAATTCTTGTTTTTAAAATTGTAAAACGAAATTTGACGTTGCTTAAAATGTTTACTAAATTACTTCACATATCTTCGATACAATAGCGGTAATGTTCTGTCCTAGATAAACGGATTAAAGTGCTTTTAACTATATTGATCTACCAATTTAATTTTTCACTTTAGTTTATAAACCTTCCACGTTTAAAATATAAATTCTACCAATGTCTGTTCGGCGTTACACAACCCAACAGTTTGTGTTCATTCAAACAACACTTCAGTTTTTTGTAGCAACTTCACACCTGTAATATTTTTGTAATTCTTATCGCTAATCACGCAGATAATGGCGCATTGTGTTGTGAAAACACTCTTAGTTTTGTTTGAATTTTAATAGATTCTTTAGGGCATAAACTGATTTGACTCGATCAAATTAAACCTTTTTTGTTATTCTAAGAAATCAAAACCGGAATTCTTTGGAGCTGAAACAACACACCACTGTTTTTGCTACGAAAACATACTTTAGTTTAGAAGAATTTCGATTGTTGTTATATCTAAAAAACATATAGAAAAGTCATTAAGCTTTGCCTTTGTGACGAAAAAGAAAACTAAAATAGCCCAAGAACAGATCGCTAGTTTTCGAAAACTGAAAAAAGAATATATTCTTTCGTTATTTTGCAAAGCAATGAAACAGATACAAATTCATATTCATGGCAATTTTACCAGGCCTAAAAGCCCCCTCTCTGCTTCTAGGCCGGAGAGGCCTAAGAAAGAGAAACTTCCAAAAATTTATGTTTTTATTATTTACTAAATAATTTAAGCTGTCAAACAAATGCACGCGCGCATAAAATTTCTTTTCAAAACAAGCATTGTAGAAAATTGGTATTAAGATCGCGACCCGTACTGGAGTCTAGACTTAAGATATATATATAAGAACAATAAAGCACCTTACACCTTTCTAAATTAACAAGAAAACAATAACTGAAAGTACCGAGGTTTAATACTGAGTGACAAATCTGCACTATACTATAGACAGATGAGATCTTACACTGTTAAACATAAAAGAAAATGTACACAACAAAGCTGTTAGATTCTTTACAAAAAACTTCTTTACAACCGAAAAACAAATTGTACAGAAAGCAACAAATTTCCTTAACGGAATGCTGCGTTGGTGTTTCGTTAGATGCAATTTGATAATTTTATAAGTTTTACACCGGCGTAGTGAAAAGAATTTAAACAAAAGCTTCGTGCTTTAGTTCTTTTTCGGAGTAAAAAAAAAAAAAAAAAACTCCAACGAAGGACTACAGTCCTAAAAGCAGTTTCAATTGTTTTCACTACAATGTAAAACTTATAAATTAATTTATCAAATTGTACAGAAGAAAACGCAGCAGTTACAGTGGCAGTATCTATTTACTTCTTATAATTATCGCTCATTTTTTAGATTATACTTAAACATGTCGTCTAGAGGTCTTTGAACTGGCTTTTTTTATCCATTATCCTTCAGTCTCTGTTTCGTTGGAAGAGGATTTTGTATTTCTATTCAGTCTGGTGGAAAACTTTACAAACATGAGCAAACCGTTCATTGCGAAAATGCGGCAATTAAAAGTATAAACTTGCTTGATTTAAATTTTAAAATCTAGGCATTCAGTTAATTGAAATAACATTTTTTTTGTACAACCACATTGTTTACAACCATGATACATCACAGCCATTTCATCAAACTCTAATCGCCATTTACGACTGAGAAATCAAAAGCAAAAACTGTAAATATAACACAGGGCTTGAACCGCATACAGAGCGTTAATACATCACAATCGCTCTAGCGAAGGCATAACTGACTATTCGAAACATCAACTTCTTGCACTACTTAGATAATCAAGTTTTGTTGCTTTGACGAAGACCCAGCCGCTCGAAACGTTTGATCCTTTCGTACTTACAGCAAATGCTCAGTTGCTTTGACGAACGGCGAAAGCTTCAAAAACGTCAGCTCCTTGCACAATTTAAAACAATGATCAGAGTTCATGCACTTCCTCTGACAAGAGAAAAAACGCTCTAGACGTCAAGTGTTTTTATTACACTACTACAGCAATGTTCAGAACTGAGTACAATTGCACTAGCAAAGGGAAAACTCACAGAATCTTATACAATATTTACTCAGCTATTATATAAAAAACATGTCTTGAGTTGCTTAAGTTACAACAATGCGCAGCTTAAATTATAATATAGTCGACCTTGATAATCACGTTGGGTGTTTTTAGAAAGTCAGTTCATGCAAAATATGTTAACTCAGTGTTACCTTGACAGAAGATTTAGTCCTCCTTAAAACTGCTAGCACAATATTTACTGAACTAACATATTCCATGTTCTAGTGTTTGCGTTTGACAATAGTCATTATAAACTTCTCATTGGTATAAAAATACCGCCTCTTCCTGAGGGGTATAAATCTTGCTATTGTACCGATTGTGCTCTTAAGCTATTTATGGATATATACGGATTCCCATGTTATGTTACATACTTTGCATCGATTAGTGTCGAAAGGGAGCGCCTATTTTGATAAAGAAAACCAAATTAGTTGTCGCCGGAACAAACAGGGGATATAGTTCAGAGAACATCTTTAAACAAAAGTTTGTTTTTTCACAGCAAAACGATAAGATCCATATTCAAACTTTGAAGTGCACCAGAACTGCATGTACGTGTTTCAAGGCTTTCATGATATGATAAGTCGAATATTGCATGGTTTAACATTAGGTTTATGTTTAGGTTTATAATCTTCAAAAATCGCATACCTTGTGGAGTCAAACTTCCACCAAATCCTCTTATCTTTTAGATTCTCAACCAAAACTATTTTGTGTGGTTGTGTAGGAGTGCTTCCTTACTTTCATAACCCCTTTA
The DNA here is from genome assembly GCA_024336925.2 of Zoanthus solanderi. NCBI lineage: Eukaryota > Metazoa > Cnidaria > Anthozoa > Zoantharia > Zoanthidae > Zoanthus > Zoanthus solanderi. Next base: position 7,239 of record JANCMA020340933.1, on the reverse strand, counting down.
TCAAAATTGTCCATGCATATTGTTTTAAAATCTCCATTATGATAGGCTTTTTTTCCTTAAATGCTTTATAATCCAAACCAAAGTATTTCCTAGCGTGAACGGTGAAGAGTCTTAATAGATCTTAATCTAGATATTTATTAAGATTTGGCGCCCACTGTTAAACCTAAAACGTATATATAGCTCATTTACTTTACTTTTTTTCCACACATCAGGCAATGAACAGTTTTAGAAAACCCAGAGCAACTGGTAAAGAACTAAACGCTTGAAACACAACTAGCCGCGGTAAGAATTAATTCAGCCTGGATCGAGTTGTTTCGATTAAGCCGACTTTTACCATTTCGTCAACACACTAGCTTCAAAAGCTTTTATGAAAACTATACAACTCGAATTACGGAACGTTTTACTTCATCAGGCTATACGTGCTTGAGAAAGCAACTTTTTCTACATTTCCGGCGTTCTAATATTTTTTAAATAGATAACGGAATTGGTTGTTGAAACAAAGTCAATGAGAAGTTTGAGTTTTAAAAACAGCTTCCTGTTCTATTTTGCTCCCAATTTCCTTTTTGCCGACAAATTTAAACACCCGTTATATTTTTATAAAAAGGAAAACGTACTTAATTCAGGTCGATGTTCAGCCCGGCGCACACGCGAGGAGAGCTGAGGAACTAATGCCCGTTTCCTCACGCGTGCGGCAAAGTTCTGACTTTTGGTACATGAGAAATTCGCCACACGCTGCCTTGAGGATAAAATCAAACATGTTGGATATCAGTTTTGTCTCGCGAGGCAAATCCTTTAAAAGGTATTTGTACAAGTGCAACTGATTTGAAAACGCGATTTGACACGTCTTGCTGCTGATAATAGCAATCACGAGAAAGAAGCAAAGGTTTTTAAAAATTAGCAATAATATGCATTAACAAAATAATGCATAATAGAAAAAATATGATGACGATGGTGGTGAATGATATCAATAATGAAAGTAATGGTAATGGTTTTGCTAACAGTCATGTTGATGATTATAATATTATTAGTAATAATAACAGTTTCAATAAAAAGAAAAGAAAAGAAAAACTAGAATAAAAAAACAATAACAATTGAACAATTTAAAACATACCGCTGTTTTTTTTTTGTTTTTAGATATACGACACAAAGAATCAAACACACACCGCCAACAAATGACAACACGAGTACCGAGAAGCGCTTGAAATTCTGTGCATATTGAAGACAACAGCTCGGTTAGGCGAGACCAATTTAATCCTGCTTTACAAACCCGCAGAACTTATTTTTTAAAAAACTGAAAAAAAAAAAAAAATTCCATCTGAAAATCAAAATATGTTTCCCTGCTTGTATAATTGTACTTAATTAAAATAGAGTTTGAGCTCAAGTCATAGATGGCACGTTCGAAAATTATGTGACAAGGAATAAACATCTTCACGTGCGCGTGACAAATATAAAAGGGATTGTCAATAGCATATTTTTGGATTCCTATTTTTATTTCCCCTTCTTCCCTTGGCCTAAATGTTTGTAAAACTGGAAATTAAATTGTATTTTAGTTATAAAAACAAGAATGAAGTTTTATCAAAAGCAGAACTCAGATAGTGGATATAAACATTTTGGTATGCATTATTTTATAACTTGACGTTTCATTTGCTACTCTACAAACATTTTCAAAAGTGACAGTTAATTTCAAAAAATGGTTCTTATAAAAGAAATAGCGTGAACTGGGTACAAATGAAGTTAGACAAAAATCAATTTATAATTCTTTATACAGCGGCATTCGTTTCGCAAATAACTAATTTTATTTAAAAAACTAAAATATCAAGTCAACATGACCTATATATGAGAATATATGTCGTGTTGGCTTTGAATTATATTTTAGTTATTCACAAGTATCGCCAACAAGAGTTCAAACTCCGAAGTGAGCAGTTAAAACATTGTGTGGCTCTTAACATTTTTTTAATTTCTAAGAGCCCAGTTTATAAAACAAAACGTAAAATAGAAATTAAATAAAGAAGCAAGCATGAGATAAAAGAGTACTTTTAAGAAAATGCGCAGTCGGCCGCAATGCCACAAAAATTTTAATTTCATTAAGATATAATCCCTCAATGAGAGAGAAAAAACAACCTCAAAATATCACCTAGTAACACGCATAGCTATGAAAACTCTTGACACACTTAATATTCTTCATATTTGACAACTTACTTCTACTTTTAGATTTGTCTGGTAAACATGTAAACATTTCTGCAATCGGATTGGTTGAAAACGAGTGTATTTATCCCAAATTATTGCAAAAATTTGCAACTGTTCCAAAAAAAAAAAAAAAAAAAAAAAGATTGAAGTTTATCAATATGGAATTTGTTGCGATTAACAAAGTGGTAACCAGTTTTAAAAATAGTAACAGCAAATTAATTGGAAGCTTAAAGGAAGACTGTATTAACCAAAACAGTCAACAAAGCACAAACAACTTGCCAAGAGTTTGGAAAAGGAAGAAGGAAAGGGTCATCACGAGAAAATTGAAAGCTCCGAGTCTTCCAGGCTCTTTCAGATAAGAACCTTCGAGTTATGATTGTCGGGGCCCGACAAAGGATTAAAATGACTGCACGCAGATTCATTTTATACAATCTTAGCCTCGTTTTGTTGATAAACTTGCAAAATTACTAGGAAGAGAGAGCAAGCAGTTACACTTCCAACAATCACATTGGCATTTAAGAATGCTTAACTTAACATTGAGGCTATAAGACCACAAAAATTTAGTCTGCTGTCGTTGTATTCAGCGGCAACTGAAATTAGCAAAAGGTTTTATTATAATAAAAGAGAGAAACTGAGTCTACTGAAACAAGCAAGTTAGGAAGCGGCGTGTTTGACGCAATCTGAAATTTGAATATTTGTGCAACCTTCTTTTTCGCCAAACTTCACTCAGCTTTTCATCCGTCCTAGGTCGGTAAATAGATTACCAAAGTCAGCTGGTAGTTAGTCTACGATGGATTAGTGTTCCATCTAGTGGGAGGCGAAGACTCTCACCCATTTAACACAACCGAAAGCGGAGGTAAGCGCCGGCTCAATGAGTCACTTGGCTCGCAAAAGGATTTAGCTAGCTATATAAAAAGAAATGTTTCGCTGGAGGGCGAAGCTCGCTTATACTGCGTCAACAAGGTAAAAGGTATGGTGGTTTTATGAATTTGAAATTTTTTCTTTGTTTCTCTCGTTCAATTTGGAATAAATTACCTTATAAAGTTTATACAAAGACTCGTACAAGTTTGCTAGCATTTGAAAATTTTGCGTGTGCTAGTTTTATTCAAACAACGCTCCGGTTTGGCTGGTTGCGGAGTCTTTTTCGCCAGTGCATTCTAATACCAAATAAATGCAGGATAGTCAAATAATTTGGGAAACTATCCTTGTACGCAAGTGAAGGGAAAAAAAATTGCTTGAACCATTTGGCCATCCTAATAAAATGTTTCGGTTCCTATCGCATCGTCCCTTTCGCTTCACGGGCCTCTTTTAATGAACTCAGTTTTTGATTTGAGTTACCTAGTGGATCAGGGTACTTGTCTCAGTTTCGGTAGCATAGCTGCTTGATAGAGTAGAGTCGCTAGCCCCACGCCCACCCCCCAAGGGCCAGTGATTTTCTGTAAGAAATTTTCTTCCCTTAATCACACAGGTTATTTAGAAGCGTCGAACACTCGCCTCTCGCCGATGTTAGTTGACTGTACGTGTCGAAGCATTCCAAGGGGCTATGATGACGGGGGCATATGAAATGCGAGCCTATAGAATCAGATGGCCTGAAAAATAAAGAATGAAAATCTATGGCAGCAGACTGGCCAAAAATTAGTAAAAGTGGAGCTTTCAAAGAGATCATGAAGATGGACTGGTCATACACTGCGGAGAGAAGACAACGATTCTCAGACAGGGAAAACCCAGGCGAGGAAGACGGCTTTGCAGCGATTGAGAAGAACACGTTTGGCAGAGAAAAAAGCCAATAAGATCACTTAGCAGGACTATAAAGTACAGCAAGAAACCGAGCGAGATGAAACGTACTTTTCGAGGACCCAAGTTCCAGTTAGGAATGTTAAGTCAAAGGGAGAGAGATAAAGTTTGGTTTCATTGTCAACTGAGCCACTGGTCAGCACATTGTGGAGAATCATCTCGGTGTAATTAATGTCTTTCACACGTAGGATCCTTTTAAATTTACAGACATATTTGTAGTATCGAACGCTCAGTACTGGAACCTAGAGCCCATGGCACACGAGTTACTTGAAGGCCAGGACGCTAGTGTAGTTTAAGCAATATGGCGGACATCTAAGTGTAGCTTATTATAGATCATTAAATTGGCGACGAGGATTAAAAAAAAAAAAGGATGACAGATGAAAATCAGACAACACAAAGAGGGAGCAGCAAGTCGGGAATTCTGACGAGCGTCAGAGCCAGTGTGGGAGCTCTCAATCTCAGTGGAGACCCCGGAGAACGTGAACAGATATGGCGACTTTGGAAAGCACGTTTTGAGAGAGCAGTACGATGGATGGACGTGAGTAATCAAGATAAGTTAGACTTGATGCTTCTAGCGGGAGGTGAGGAGCTCCAAAAGATTATTGAAACTCTGCCACACGAGCCCACTGATTATAATTCACACTTAGAAGTGCTTGACAAGCACTTTAAAGCTAGTAGAAACAACACATTAGAATTATACAAGCTCTTCAACACAGAATGGCCGATAGAAATGTACTTTTCAGACTTTGAAGCAAAATGTAGAGAACAGGGAAGGCATTGTGATTTCCCAATTAGTTTAGATCAAGCCATTGTTATGCTGACCACTGTTAAGACACACAATAGGGAGCTTAGAAACGAAATTATTCGAAAAGATGGGGATCTTAAAGCAGTTAGAGAGTTAGCCAAGGCATATGAGATCGCGAAAGAAGGGAACACCATGATTGTGGCAGAAGCGAATAACCCCAAGGAAGAACCAGAGATAAAGAAAATCACCAAGCCTGGTCGCTACAGCTCAAGAAACAAGGATCGAGGATGGCCTCAGGGCGAGCAAACATGCTCAAAGTGTGGCAACAAAGCACATTCTCAGATAAAGACATGTCCTGCAAATGGGAAACGGTGCCTTAAATGTGGAGGAATGAACCACTTTGCAAGAATGTGTATCGCTACTGGGCGCCGAAGCAGTCAACGAGTAAACCAAGTGGAGTCAGATCAAGCCGTGGGAATACATTACACTGCACAAGGAGAAGAAAATGCTGAGGAAGCCTATGCATACCAAATTAATTCCCATCACTCTAACAACCCAACTGTGGAGCTAGAAATGAATGGCATCCCAATCACCCTACATGTTGATACACAAGCAGATGTAACAGTCATCACAGAAAAACATTTTAAGCTGATAAGAAACAGTGCACTGGAGCCAACCAAAGTAACGGTGAGAGGATACTCGGGAGAAGGGAAAGGCCCAGGACTACCGATTCTAGGAAGGTTCAAAGCTAGGCTGAGTAAAGGAAACAAAGCGGTTCAAGAAACAGTGTACGTGGTACGAGGCCAAGGAAAGGTTGCGCTACTAAGCAGACAGGCAGCAGAAAATCTGGGCCTGATAGAATACCACTTAGAAGCAACAACCATCACAGGCTCACCAGGGAGCGGAGAAAACCGGGAGTCCATCACCAGCCTGGTCGAAGAATACAAAGACGTCTTTACTGGTATCGGCAAGCTTAAAGGAGTCAAGGTCAAACTGCACGTGGATCCAGACGCTAAAGGGGTCATCCAGAGGCAACGCAGAATTTCAATCCCACTGAAAGACAAGTTCGAGAAGCTTTTGAGCAAGTGGGAAGACATGGATATAATTGAGGATGTAGGGAACGAGCCAACAGTATGGTGCAGCAACGTGGTCATCACACCTAAGAAAGACGGAGAAAGTATAAGGGCCAGCCTAGACATGACAGATGCCAACCAGTACATTAAGAGGACCAGACACGCTATTCCCACTTTGAGGGAATTAGAAGCAAGGCTGAATGGTGCAAAGCACTTCTCGCATCTAGACATGAATGACGGGTACATGCAACTAGAACTGGCCGAGGAGAGCAGGAAGCTGACCACCTTCTACACGCCCAGAGGGCTCAAGCGCTTTAAAAGACTACACTTTGGCGTTAATAGTGCAGCTGAGATATTCAACGAGGAGGTTAGAAAAGTGGTAGCACAAGAACCAAACGCCATAAGCATCTATGACGATATCCTAATATTCGGAAAGAGTCAAGAGGAACATGACAGATCGTTGAGAAATGTGCTGCAGTTATGGAGGAACAATGGCCTCACACTCAGCTTAAAGAAGAGCAGGTTCGACTTGCCAGCGGTTAAGTTCTTTGGCAAGATGTTTACAAGAGAGGGTATCTCACCGGACCCAGAAAAGGTCGCAGCCCTACAGACAGCCGGGCCTCCTAAATCAGCAGCAGAGGTACGATCCTTCTTGTTCTTTGCGGGGGCAAACGCAGACTTTATGGAAGGATTTGCGCAGGTAACGGCACCGCTTAGAGGACTAATGAAGAAAGATAGTGAGTTTCGTTGGACAAAGGAATGTCAGCAGAGTTTTGAGAGTGTCAAGGCACTACTGTCGGGAGACACCGTGATGGCTTACTTCGACCCGAAGAGAAAGACTCAGCTAAAGACAGATGCTGGACCAAACGGAATAGCAGTCACGTTGAAGCAGTATGATACACAAGTGAGAAGATGGAGACCGATAACGTACCGTTCTAGAGCGCTTACAGAGGTTGAACAGCGATACTCGCAGTTAGAAAAAGAAGCCAAAGCAGTAGAGTGGGGAATACTCGCGAACCAGATATACCTGTATGGCCTTCGTGATGCGTTCAGAGTCGACACAGATCACAAACCGCTAGTGCCACTGCTCACAAGCCACCGAGCCACAGCTCCACTACGGGTAGAAAGAATGCGAATTAGACTGCAGGGCTTCAACTTCCATTTGAACTATGTCCCAGGCAAGAACGCTGGAATGGAGAACAACGAAGCAGATTTCAACTCACGACACCCAGAGCCGACATGTGACACAGAAAAGGGCAACAACGTGGTAGAAACTGAGTTCGAGCTGAAGGAGCCCAAAGAAGGATTTGAAAAAGATATTATGGCAGTAGTACGAGAGTCAGTACCAGAGGCAGTAACAGTACAAGAGTTACAACAGCAGACTGAAATGGACCCCGAACTGTCGGAACTGAAAGATGCAATAGCACGGGGTTATTTAAC